>CM055198.1:12087009-12209509 GCA_029224185.1 Karalla daura | reverse complement strand
AACCACCTCCCTGGACATCACACCTCACAGTCTGCTCTGCTCATTTCTAGAGTTGCATGTGCTCCACTCAGAGGTCAGTGCTTTGGCGTCTCTCACTCAGTAACATTATCAGAGATGTGGGGCATCTGCAGCTTCTGAACACACACTCAGATGTTTTCAGAATTTAGATAAGATAAGATAAGATTAAGTGAATGATACGACCACTACTATTAATAATGATAACAATAATAATAGGTTTGTCTGTGACTGATTCTTCTTTGTTTTGCTGTGAATTTTCTCATTTCTCCTTTTGTTTTTCCATCATTCCAACTCATTAATTCAATGGAGGCCAATGTTATTCGAGTTTCATCCAACTCTGCGCTGTGTGTTTGTGTGTGTGTATGTACTTTGTGAGTCATTTTACTTGGACCTAACTATGTAGCAAGTACAAGAATGTGTGTGTGTGTGTGTGTGCTCTCTCACTCCACCTCCTCCATCACTCCATCAGTCTGACAGACAGATGTTTGGCCTGCTTGGAACGCAGCCTGAGAATCTGAGTCTTTCTCCACGTAATCTACCGTGTGTGTGTGTGTGTGTGTGTGTGTGTGTGTGTGTGTGTGTGTGTGTGTGTGTTTAAACCTCTCGGTGGAGGCGCTGCTCTCGGTTCGACCGCCCTGTCACCTCGCTCCGCCCGCAGCTCCCTGCGTCGCCTCCGTGAGGCTCCATTAAAAACTCCAGCAGAAATAAGTAGGTCAGCGCTCTCCCAGTCCAGTGTGTTGGATCCTCTCAGCTCCAGTTCTCGGAAACATCGATATTCTGATGTGAACCGACAGGCTGGGTAGTCTGAATACGATTTGACTATGTAAACAGAGATATTTGAAACAGGTCATATCTGGACTGAGCTTCAGTGTCGAAGTAGGGTTTAGTGGAGTTACGGTTTCCATAGAAACATTCACGCACTGTTACGTAAACAGATTTTTCACAACGGCAATTCATTCATATGTAGACGGAGACGTGTGGAGTGTTCCAGCCTCAGTCACATGACGCAGACATGGAAACACCTTCTTCACAGTAGAAATGTTGCAGCGTGAAGACACGTTTGGCAGCTGTCAATATTTGGAAGAAGCAGATGTCTGAACCAGTGAGGGAGGCGGGATATGTACGCTGGTCTGAACAAGTTGTAAACCGCTGGAAGATCGTGAAGAGCAGCTGTTCTGCTGCTAAAAAACAGAATGACATTAGTTTTCCCGTTTTTCCACATCATGAAGGAGACAATGAGGAGTCAGTGTAGGTCATGTGATGTAGGCGTGACATTAGACTTTAATTAGAGCTGCAACTGATCAACTTATCAACTAATTGATTCATTCAACAAATGAACACAACTTCTCAGGTATCTATCAGTCAAAACTCTCCATTTGCTGCTTGAATCTCTCATAATAAACTCTTCAGTTTTAACTTTGTGAAACATGCAAACTGTGTTTTTTTGGGCAGATCAAGGATTGTTATGAGGAATGTAACTCTGCTCTTTTGCATGTAAACATGAATACGAGTGGACTAATAATCTATAGGAACCTCTTGTACACTCTAGTATCTTCCTACCGCCTGGTTGAAGAGAAGCTGTAGTCAGAGGGACGTTAATGTGATCTCCAGAGGAGCAGAACGCGCCGCTCTGCATTTTTCCGATCTGGAGGAAAATCTGCTGGATGGCAGGTTTCTGGACTGGGGTTTGTCTCCGCTGGGAACGTGAGAGCAGAGTGAGTGCGTGTGTGTGTGTTTGGCTGCTTCTAGGGGGACGAGGCAGCCTCGCAGTCGTCTCCGCTCTGATCTCTCACAGACTCCGAGAACACGGAGCTGAACGACAGAAACAGACGCGGATGTAAGTGGAGTCCGGAGGGACGCAGACAGATGCTGGGGTCATCTCAGCTCCAGCTGGACCCGAGTGCTGGTTGTTCAGCAGCAGGGACCTAATCCAGCGTACAGGTTACTGGGTTTATGACCGAGCCGTGACTCCCCCCATCCCCGATGATCGACCAGAGAACTCATCATTAATTCGTGCAACCAATCTGATCTGATTTGTGGAAGGAAGTTCTCATCTTCATAAACGTGGGAATACTGTAACTTATCGACTTAGTTATTTCATTATGTCAATAATTTGCCATGGAGGAGAAGTTCATTTTTGTTCATCCGTGAACATATCTCTTCTAGAGCCGTATCTGCAGCTCACTGAGTAAACAGCTGGTAATCTGAATCAGCCAAGAGAGCTCAGAGAGTTTTCAGTGAGCCAGAGCTCCAGGCTCAGAGTTCTTGGCAGGTGTTTCTACAGATCCGAAGAATCTGCTTCGCTGCAGAAACCAGCGGTTCAGCAGTTGTGTGATTTCTACTTTGTCGCTGATTTGCTTGGATTTCTGATAGTAATAATCAGAGTTCCAGGTTCTGATATTTCAGAGTTAGTCTTAGGGCAGAGCATTGGGAATGGGAGGAGGGAAAGTGATCCTGATAGGCTGGTCAGAAGTTAGCGTGTGTGGTTGGATGTGAATGTGTTGCAGAGGACTGAGGGATCGATGCAGGTGAAGTTAGTTTGTGTCTGGAGGACAAATCAGAGTGGCTGAAACTAGTGGACTCTGGTCTGTGATCATCTATCTGGAGGAAGCTGGCTCCTCCTCCTCCAGCTCTTTCTCTGCCTTCCACTCCACCTTCTGCTCCTCCTCTTCCTCCACATTCTGTTTCTCCTCCTCTTCCTCCTCCTCTTCCTCCTCCTGCTTCTCCTACTCCTCCTCATCCTTTCTCTGCTCCAGATTCCTTGGGTTCTTCTCACTGATATGAATGTTTGATCCACAGCTGAGGATTCTCCTCGTCCTCCGTCTCCTCCTCCACGTCCTCCTTTCCCTCCTCCACCTCCATCACTGCTTCATACACTCCTCTTATCAGTGTGACATCATCACATCTGTCTTCATCACTGGTGTCTCCTAAACAACTGCTCCTGTCGTTCTCTCGTTGTTCTCTTTGAATCGCGACTTTGTTTGAGCATTGATGAACGTGTGAGATGTCTCCTCCTCTTCACTTTCTCCTCTTCTTCACTCCAAACTTTGTCTCAGCTCCAAACAGCTGCCAGATCCTCTCCCTCCTCTACCTCTCCTTCATAATCCCTCTGTCTCTTCTCCTCCCACATCACCTCCTGCTCATCTCCTCCTCTCCTCCAGCCTGATTGTTCCACTGCTCGCTGGTCTGATTCCATTTTTATTTCATCCTGTTATGACTCATAAAGACATAGAAACACAACCATGTATGGCTCTGTTTTAAGTAAAGGCATTTAAAGGACAAAGATGAATCAGCAGTAACATTGCTGAACCTTGCGTCCGTAAGTTAACATGACGTGTATGTCTCCAGCCCAGCTCGGTCACGTTCTGTCTCGTCGATAAAGCTTTTTTTGGAACTTCTTAACTACGATCTCATAAAGAAAGTGCTTCAGGCAACAGGTTTGATCACACAATGACAGTGTGAACAGCAGAAATGGTCTTACTCGACACTGTCATGGCCTCTGAAACATTTTCCAAGGGGGAACAAATGTGATTAGAAAGAATAGGATCTGTAATAAGCTTGCGTTGTTAGACCATTGAGAAACTTCCATGACTATGATATTACTATATTGTTTTTTCTCAAAAAAATTATTTGTAACTGCTGTAATTGTATATTTGACTTAATTTGGATAGATATGTCATTAATATTGTCAGGGCTTATTTAATCAGGTGTTTTAGGGTCATGTGGGAATACATTCCCATCCCCACTGATGACATCATCACCATAAGGTCACATGATCTGTGCCACATGATCCTGTGCTTGAATTCAGCATCAATCAAGTTTAACGTTAGTGTTGTAAAAAAGAGATAAATGTCCCACAATAGTCACTAATCCACCTTATCTCCGACTCCTCTGGAGACACCTGGGATCGTTTATTCTCAACAATTATTATTCTTAAACACTGTAGTCAACCACTCAGCTTTGTCTGAATGTTTCTGGTGGTAATTTATGTTCTACAGTGAAATTAGTCATTTAGCAGGAGGTCTGAGCCATCCCAGGGCACTATACCTCATCTTCTTATCAGGAGCTGAACAACCCTGAAGACCTGATCCTGGATCGGTTCTGGCTGACAATCCCAGCAGATTGAAACGCAATTGCAATAACATTGTGTGTGTGTTTCTGTCTGTCTCTGTCCTTTAGTTCGGTGGCCGTGCTGAGGGAGTGCATGAAGAACAAAAGTCTGGTTCGCTTCTTCCAGGAGCGGCAGACGACCCTGAACCACTCTCTGCCTCTGGAGACGTATCTGCTCAAGCCGGTGCAGAGGATCCTCAAGTACCACCTGCTGCTCCAGGTCACTCCCACACACTGACGCACTGAAACACCATGAGTAGCTCCTCTCAAGGCCAATTTACTGTACGCTGTTTGTGCGTAAAGCGAAGTACAAGTATAAATAAATTAGACAGATTTTATGACTTTATGGCAGCATTTAAACAGTAGTAAAAACAATGAAATCATGCAAAACAAGAGGATCATGAGGCTGTGATGGATGCACCTCTGAGTCTGTTCTGTCCTGGTTTTTATCGGTCTGACTGAGAATCCAGCCCTGGTGATGGCAATTCACACACACACACACACACACACACACACACACACACACACACACACACACATCCAGTCATATACAGTATATACACGTAAATGCACTGATACGTGTGATTAATCCAGGCCCTCACTTCTGTCATCGATCATGGCCACAAGAAACGTCCAAACAAACCCATCTGAAGATTCAGCCGACTGCTATAAAACACACACACTCACACACTCATACACACACATGCACACACACACTCACACACACACACTCACACACACACACACACATGCACACACACACACACACACACACACACACACACACACACACACACACACAGCTTTTCCCAATAAACTTATGTTTCTTCACTGGTTCCAGTCCAAGCCCACCTCTGAGAGAGGAGCGGGATGATGAAACAGAAAGAAACTATCACACACACACACACACACACACACACACACACACACACACCCATACACACCCACACACACGCGCTAACACACACACTCAGAGTTACAGCCTGGGCTTTGTTCTCTGATGCTTGTCTGTGTTATTTGCTGCTCTTGCTGCTCCGTCTACAGTGGCCGGTTTAAACTCTGGTCAAACATGTGTTGCTGCTCTGGGATTTTCCCATAATCCTCGGCTGGTCCCACTTCACTCGTTCTCCCCTGAACTGCTGCGTCAGCTCAGATTGTTTTGGACTGTTTCATTTGTCTTTTGAGTCACTGCTTGGAGACGGCTCTGTTAGAAAGCTGCAGCTCAGGTTTGTGGGTTTTTTTGTTTTTTTCCTCAGGAATTATCGAAGCACTTTGATAAGAGCGATCCCGGATATGAGGTAGTGGAGGACGCCATCATCACCATGACGGCGGTGGCCTGGTACATCAATGACATGAAGAGGAAGCAGGAACACGCCGTGCGGCTGCAGGTGAGTCCACGCCACATCAAAACACCTTCAAAGGTTTTCACTGGTTTTTAAAGGAGAACTAGAACGGTCGAATAAAGAGATTCTCCCTGTTCTCTGGTGTCAGCATAGCAGCAAGTTATCAACTCTAGTGCCATCAAAAAGGTCTCAGAGTCTTTTTTACAAGCCTGTTTATTGCTGTGGGAATATTCTGATCTCAGATCTGGCTCCTTTCATGCTGATCTGGCAACCACACCCTGACTGGCTGTCTTTTAATATGACTTAACGTGACTTTACATGACTCTATGCGACTAAATGTGACTTTTCTCTGATTGGCTGTCTCTCCTCCTATTTACAATAATGATCAGGTGACTCTCCAGTCCTTGCTTTCAGTGTAGCTCCTCAGCTTGTTCTCCTTCTGGTAACTAGAGCTGCAGCTATGGAGCGATGCGTCCTCATCCAGCCTTATATGTTGGGGCCAGAATCAGAGACTGAGGAAGAACCAGGAGCAAACACACTGACATTTCACAAGAAACTGAAAACCAAACTGCTGCACACTCACAGTCCTGTCCCTCATGTCCTCACCTGCCTGGACAGTGGCAGCTTCACACTAAGTACTTACCGAGTGTGATGGACCATATGGTTTGCATCATGTTCTACTTCAAATTACATTTCAGTTCACATTCACCCTTTTTTTAGCTCCATTTCACAGTTTCTTCATGAATCAGGAAGTGCTAATGCTAAACATGTTTGACCATTGTTATTCAACAAAAGCGAGGTGCTTCTTTAAAATGTGCATCTTCACATTCATGACTCTGAGGGGCCTTCAGTTTAAGGTCCATTTTTTTTCAGCTGCTTTTCAGTTCCAAACTAACGCCTGAAACAGGAAGTTTGGAGTTTCTTTCTCCTCTTGTAAAAGACGGACAGGGGTCAACTGCTCGACCTTGAGGTGTCAGACTCCACAGCAGCAACATTCCAGAACTTCCCCCAACACGTGTTCACACACACAGGAACACGTCATTAACCTGTTCAACACGTGTAGCACTCTGTCTGTCGCAGTAAGATAATTTGGTTTAGATTACTTTAGACTTCAGAATATCAGAAAAGTAGTACTTTGTAGAAAAATCAGTCAGATTCTCTGCTCTCAGATGATCAGGAAGGTAATGTGATGTTCCTCTGGGAATGACTCGAGCATGTGGAGGTTGTGACCTTTGACCTCATCCCTGCAGGAGATTGAGTCCCTGCTGGTGAACTGGACCGGGCCGGACCTCAGCGGCTTCGGGGAGCTGGTTCTGGAGGGTTCCTTCAAGGTGCACAGAGTGAAGAAGGAGCGAGCCTTCTTCCTGTTCGACAAGATGCTGCTGATCGCCAAGAAGCGTCTGGAGCAGTTTGTCTACAGCACACACATATTCGTACGTGTCTGATCAGTGATCAGATCCAAACATGTACACCTTCTCACTCCAAGCATTTCTATTCCAGGATCTAATCTCATTCTAACATATCGATACCTAAATTAACGTTTAAGAAATGTATAATGCAATTATTAAATCGCTTAATTGATTTTTAGTTCTTTATCACAAAATACCAATAACAAAAACATATAATATCTTATTCAAAACAACATAGATACATTTTCCATTTAAATGTATGGATACACACACACACACATGCTACACAGCACATGAGGTTTCAGCACTGTACTCTCACTCACTGCAGTTAACAAACTTAAATACACTCAATAATAAATGCACATTTTCTCTTACAATCAATTAGTTTAGTTTATAAAATGGTGCAAAAACTGTGAAAATACTTAATGTCTGTTTCTCAAAGATCAGAGACATTCATACATTCATACAGAATATACGCATGAAATGAACAAATAAAATTGTAAAATTATGGAACTGAAATTAAGCAATATAAAAAGAACAGATTCAGAAGTAGAGAGAGGGAAGACCATGCTAAGTACATAGTATCAGTGCTGATAGAGCAAAGAGTAAAAATGAAGGGAAACAGGATGTAGGAATAGGAACTGTGAACCTGTGGTATGATACATAACCTGACATAGGTCCTTGTGGTTCTCTCTGTGCTGCAGTGCTGCAATCTGCTGCTTGTGGAGACGCTGAAGGACCCTCTGTGTTTCAAAGTGTCGGATCAGACCATTCCCAAGCAGCAGCACGTGGTGCAGGTGAGGGGGCGGGGTTTAAACACCTTAAAAGAGGTGTAAAGTGTGTGACCTCTGACCTCGGATCTCTCTGGTGTCTCTGCTGCAGACCAAGAACCAGGAGGAGAAGAGACTGTGGGTGCACTACCTCAAGAGACTGATCGTAGAGAACCACCCGGCCTCGCTGCCTCAGAAGGTGAAGAGGGAGGAGAAGGAGGATGGGGGAGGAAAGGGAGGAGGAGAGGGAAGTAGGTGAGCTAGAAAGGAGAGGGAGGAGGTGAGGGAGAAGGAGAGGGAAAGAGGTCAGTGAAGTTGGCAAGGGAGGGAAGGAGGTGAGGGAAGGAGGCTGAAGATGTGAATGTGAATGAAGCAAGGAAGGTAGGAGGGAAGAAGGTGAGGGGAGGAAGGAGATGAGGCAAAATAGATGTCAGGGAGGAGCAAGGGACGAGGTGAACAAAGGAAGGAGGTTAGGGAAGGCGGTGAAACAGGGATGGAGGTGTTTGGAGGAGGAGATGAAGATAAAGAGACCAGGGGAGGAGGAGGAAACTAGCCTTGACTCTGTTGCCTAGTTTTTATCCCATCTTCCTCATGATGGTATTTATATCGTGCATGTTGGTTCTCAATGGTTTTATAGTCCAAAGTACTTGCATTGTGCATAACAACTTTAGTGTTGACTACTCTTATTTGAAGATAATTAACAACTCTCCTCCTTATAGCGGACCAGACTGGATTATATTTACATTCAAAGTCACTGAAAAAGACCAAAAAAGTGTTGTTTGCATCAAATCAGAAGTGCAAAAGATTTGTGTCTGTCCAGGCAATGCACAGGTCTGTGGTATTTCAATCTGTGTGTGGAATATGAAGAGTTGAGTGAAACAATTACTGAGCTGCAGACTGAAGTCTGTGCTGCCTCCTGCTGGTCACCCACACACACTACAGCAGCAGAAAGTGGCTCCATCACAGGGTGAAGCTGAGGAACAGCTGGGCTATACTGCCCCCTGCTGGACGGCAACTCCTGTTTGTTCTGAATAATTTTAAATATATCATAATATATGTTATATCGTATTTTGTCATTTTTTTCCAGGCACGACAAGTCCTGGGAGACAGTTGTCAATGTGAGTTCACACACACACACTCATGCAGAGAGAGAGAGAGAGAGAGAGAGAGAGACATACTTAGGAGCAAGATTAATCCAGTGATGTTTTCACAACTTCACTGGTTCACAATCAGGCTCAAGTTTATTTCTCTGCTCTGGTGGGACTGAATAGATTTAATGCTCATCTTTAAGGCTTCATTCATAAGCATGATTAGCATCGGTTTTACAAAATCTGAAGGTTGCTTGAATTATTATTATAGATTATTAGATTATTATCATAATTTGTAAAAAGCAGTGACATTGAGGAGACATCAGAATTTAAAGTTAATATTGCTGTTAAGCTAATGTATTGGTCATGATGCGGTTTGTTAGTTATATTTCTATGTATTTTTACTTTCCCTTTCTCTTTTCCCCTTTTTATCTGTTACTTACACAGATTTGTTTTTTACACAGATTTGTGTATTTTGTCAGTATAAATCCTATTATCTTAACATTTCTTTATATTCTAGTTTTATTTTATTTTTTTAGTTTTATTGTTTTTACGCTGCCAAATGTTCACTTCAGGGTAAGTTCAGAACATTTCTGTGTTGAGTGTCAAAACGAGTGCAACCAGCGAACCAACGTTTACCATGGAGCGTGTTCAAATGTGGTGACATCACTTCCTGTGTTGCAGCGCCGCAGTTTGACCAGGACAAGCTGAAGAAGTCGTCGACACCGTCGCGCCTGGACGACATCCACGGGTACCACCGGGGCCGGCGGCAGTCAGGTCAGAGTCCGCCACAGCGCCACCTGCTGCACACGGTGCGAGCTCAGGTACTGAGCGCGCTCTGTCTGTCTCCGCAGAACCTCCAGAGCTGCTCATGTACACGCCCGAGAAGTCCAGGAAGAGTTTACCGCTGCTGCTGGAGGGAAACCTGCCATACAAACGCACCAGGAGGCAGTCAGGTACATGCTTACAGAAGTCACACACAGAGAAACAAACAAACGCTAGTGTGCAGCTCTGGGCCTAGCGCTGAATTCATCCTGAGAAGAACGCGTGACGAGTGGAAAGAGGAAAACATTAACAAGAAGTAAAAACCAGAAAAAAAACGTACGGAAACTTTAATCTTCTGATAAAGGATAAACATGCAGGATCCTCCGTCTCCTGTTGCTTTAACACTGTGCTGGTGTTGCCATGGAAACAGCTGTTGATAGCAGTTGCCATGGTGACGCACGCACTCTTACTCAGGCAAAAGAGGCTCTCCTCTCACGTTCTGGCTCGTCAATCAAAAACCGTTGATCTAAGGGTTGATATCGTGCGATAGAGGAGACTCTGCTCAAAGCGACGCTGTCATCTCTTTGTAAAACTTGTATCTAAACAATAACGGTGATGGAACTTTTGGGGGGGGGACTTATCCACCAAAAGGAAATCTCGGGACCTGTGTATAAAAGAGCGGTGACTGCACAGCTCATCAGCATTGTGCCATGGTTTTCAACCACTTCCTTGGTTTTCTTGGTTTTAGATTACAACATTAGCGCTAACAAACAGATGACACGGCTTTTGTTCCTTGTCCAGACTGAACAGCGAAATGTGATGATAATTTGTTGATTCTTGTTGATTGTCTTCCGTTTTCTAAAAAATGAAAGTTTCTCCTCCTCAGAACAGTCGGAGCATAGAAACTCTGCAGCGGGCGAGTGTGTGCAACTAATCCGTCAGAGCTTTTACATCAAATCATTTTCATGTTTTTCATGTTTCATTTGCAGCTCCAGCCAAAGACATCGAGGCAGCGTTTCACTCCAGCGGTGAGAAGCCGGAGCCACACCACTCCTCACACACTGTCAAACTTTCCCTGAGATCAAAACTAATTAGTTCTATTGTTGTTCCGGAGTGACCATGACAGGAGCATCACATGGAGCAGGAGCTTTGCTGTCAGATATAATCTGCCGTGTCCTCCCCACTCACCCGATGTTATCTGTCTACCTGCATTTTATTTTGGCTGTGTCTCACTGAAAACATCCTAACAGATTGCCCCCTCTCTGTTCTTGTCTCCGCTCTGCCAATGCCGCCACCGACCCGGGGGAACCCTGCAGCTCTCAAGGTACGACTCTCGTTCAGTGACTCACAATCAGAGTAAGGAGGACATAAACTCTCTGGCCTGTTTCTGTCGATCTCTGATGAACCATAACAGAGGACGTGATCTTTGTGCATTCATTCTTGACCTCCATTAGTTGATCGTACCAGAAACACTTGTTTATAAACATGTGCAAACTCCACATTCATCTCTCTGAGCATATTGTAAACTTGTACGTCGGTTTCTAAAACATCATCATGTCCTCATTCATGTAGGAACTTCAGAGCAGCTGCAAAGCTTGTGAATCAGATCAGAGGCATAATGTGACATAAATTCCGAACCTGCTGGGACAGGACTGTGAGTCTGCAGCTGTTTTTCAGATTGCACGGTTTCAGTCTCTGGTGTCCCTGCTCCTGGTTCTTCCTCAGTCTCTGGTAACTCATTTGATTGTGGCTCATGTAAGGCTGGATGTGGACAGATCATGTGGTGTCGCGTTAAGTCATTCATGTGAGTGTCAGGAGAGACAGCCAGCCAGAGTGAAGCGTATGTGTGGTTGCCAGATCAGCATGAAAGGAGCCACATCTGTGCAGAAACAAAGAGTAGCTTCAAATAGGATTGCAAAACACAAAATAAACTCTGAGGCATTTCTGATGGAACCAGTGTTCGTAGCTTCTATGCTAACACTATGTGTGTGTGTGTGTGCGTGTGTGTGTGTGTGTGCAGCAGGCGGGCAGTGAGGGTGAGCTGTGTCCGGCCGACGCTCTGGGCTCTGCAGGAAGCAGCAGCACTCTGGCGTCCTCCGTCATTGAGGTGGAGGCCGAGCGGCCCGAGTCGGGCCCCGGGTCCCAGCTGCCGACCAATCAGGAGGAGGAGGTACGAATGCTGCAAATCCCCAGAGGAAAATGTTCCATAGTAAGAACTCACACCACCACACTCACCACAAACCTGAAGTAAAAGCTTTAATACTGTCCTTTTTCTGATTTTGTAACCATGACTCAGACACAAAATGCAGTTCAAGCAGCAGCTTTACTTTATGCTATCTATCTATCTACATCATGTTATTTTGTGTTTCAAGGTCTACAACCATTCAATGAAACAAAATTCAGGTGGTGCTTAAAAGAACGCACCACATGGAAAAAAGCCAAGTTACAAGATAAAACACAAGACAAGACACAGGACAGGAATTAGAGAAGTACAAACACCAGCATGTATTTGAAGGATAATGCGATGCATAATTGTGATTTGTCACTCTTCAGATCAGAATCTTTAAATCTTGCTGCAACAGATCACAAATGTAATGGAAAGTTTCCCTTTTCCAGAGCTTTCATTGGAATGTGTTTAAGGAGCTGCCACTCACTGGACCTATTCATGCATCAGACAAAGAACATCCTCTCTCACCTAATGTTGCAGTCATGTCTGTCCTGAGCTCTCTGCAGAGAAATGCAGAAATGAACAAATATAGAAAGGAACACCTGAGTAAATAGGTACACAAATGTAGAAATAAATCAGAGTTGCTTTATTGTCAGTTCCTCCACATGCTCATCACATGTTCTCTAACTGTAACAATATTAATTAATAATATTAAAAATAAGTTAGGTTGCTTAGTAGCTAAGAAGATAGATAGATAGATAGATAGATAGATAGATAGATAGATAGATAGATAGATAGATAGATAGATAGATAGATAGATAGATAGATAGATAGATAGATAGATAGATAGATAGATAGATAGATAGATAGATAGATAGATAGATAGATAGATAGATAGATAGATAGGCTCAGTGCACACTCTAAACTTTAAAACAATCTTTTACAAACTGGCAGTTCTTGAGTAAAACAGCAGAGAATCTACTAAAATCCTAAATCTACTTAAGCAAAATACAATGTAATATGCAAAACCACATCTGAGTCATCAAAGAGAATGTGGCTGAACATTTGACTGAGATGTGATTTGCATATTATGGTGATACTGAGACTACAACTCATTATATAACCCCTCTGCTTCATGCTCAGGCAGAATTTTTACCCGAGGGGAAAGTGTGAGGAAGCATGCGCCACTGACTTGTGATGTAACAGTTGCAAAGCGGACCATTACTGTTGATGAATGACAAAATGACAGGGTGGACAGGTGATTCTTATAGTTTCCTCTGATCAGTCAGTTCACTCAGGTAGAGACACAGCTGTGTTGACACTGCTGTCTGTCCTGAAAGCTCTTGTGTTGTTATCAACACTCAACACTGAGTGTTGATAACAACACCAGAGCTTTCTCAGTGTTCCACATAGAAAATAACTGGTACTGTGAATTGATGTAAAGGTGGGGAATGTTACACTGGGGGCTCCAGACTCCACTGGGTCTCAATGCCTAAGCCCAAACAGGGACAGGGACAGGGTGAAACCCACCCTTCAAAAACATATATGCATGATCGCCAGTGAAACTGGACATGCACTGAAACAAAAAATCTGATCTGGGTCCCCCATATAAAATTAAGTGCTCTGTCTCTACAATATAGGACGTCCCTGGTGTTTTTAGGCCTTGATGTTCAAAAGACTCAGACTTTTGTAGCATCACGAAGCATCTGCAGGCCACAGATCATGTTGTTTTACATGATTTTGCTGCAGAGATGGAGAAGGAACAGAGCACAAACTAGTTCACTAACTAGTTCACTAACTAATACACTTCAAGTCAAAGAGCTACATCTGTCTCCAGGGGCCAATTCAAGACACAAGAACCATGAACATAAACCCAGAATAGGTTGTAAAATAGAGAATAAAGGAGGAATAAAATACAATACAGATACAGTATAAACTCTAGATGTGGAGCAATATACAAACAAATATGTTCATTTCATTTATGCTGTCATTCTGAGCTTCCATGCTGCATGTGTGTAAAGTTTTTGCACATTTTTAAGTGTGCCTTTTTCTTGTGTTTCTGTGGCTGAGGAGGAAGAGGAGGAGGAGGAGGAGCTGACCCCCCTCATCACTCCGCCGACTTTGTCCATCACTGAGGAGATCCTGGAGTTCATCAACCAGAGCAGAGCGAGGGAGGGACTGAGCGCCATCCATGCAGACCCACCGGTCAGACCTCACACACACACACACACACACACACACACACACACACCTCAGACAGCTCACAGCGCCCCTCAGAATCCAGGAGGAACAAGCCCTTGTCTTAAAAAGCATTAAAAGTTGATCAAGAGAGACAGGCTCTTAAAGTTTATTTCAAAGCTGTTTAAGAAGTCTTAGAAAGGAGTTGGAATTAACTTGAGGTCTCGCATTGAAAGGTTTGTTAATACCTGGATAAGTAATTCACACAGGTGCTGCCATAGAGTTCAGCATGTTTCCACAAGCTCGATGTTCTCCAGCCTCTGACCAGAGATTTGTTTCCAGTCTCCATGTAAACTAGAGCTCCAATTTATGATTATTTTTATAGTTGATCAATTTAGTTTAGTTTGGTTTCTGAAAAGATGCAGAAAGAGTTGAAAGTTGTAAAATGACAATCAGGTTTTTTGCCACACAAGTTTTACTTAATTTCTTAAAGTACTTCTCAAAACATGCTTTAAATGCTTAATTCAATGATTAAAATAATTATCATCAGTCATATACAATGGACAAGTCGTATACAATGTACTGGCTCAAATACAATGAATTCAGTCTCACATTCAAGAGTCATTTCAGTTCTGCATAACGATGTCAGCTGCTCTGTTCCAAGTTCTATAGTTGATGCTGTCCGCTCATTTTTCCTCCCAGGACCCGGTCTCTGAGCAGCCTCCGTCCCCCCAGTCCAACTTCTCCTGTCCTCTGCCCCCCCTCACCTGCTCCTCCAGCCCGGAGCAGAGCCCTACCACGCTGCAGGAGCAGGGCGGAGTGGCAGACATGGAGCAGAACGGCCGTGGTGCTTCAGAGGATGGAGACCTGAAGGATGAGACGACGGCAGTTGAAGCTGAAGAAGTTCCACAGATGGGAGGAGAAGGAGGAGGAGAAGGAGGAGAAACTCAGGGAGAAGGAGTAGAAAAAGAGGAAGCGGAGAAAGAACTGAGGAATGATGGAGAGGGAGATGCTGCAGATGTTCATCTCCATCCCTGCTCCTCCGCAGAGGGAGGAGAAGAGAGCAGTGCTCAGAGTCGGAAGGATGGGGTGAAGAACGACAACTCCTCTATCTCCTCCTCTGTAACTCCTCACCTACCTCCCTCCACCCAGAGGGGCCGCACCCCCCCCAGAGGCTCCCACCTCACCAAGAGGGACAAGAAGATCATCGAGAAGATCCGCAGCTACTACGAGGCCGCAGCCGAGGCCAAAGAGGAGCAGGAGGAGGAGGAGGATGGGGAGGAGGAGGAGGGGGGAGCAGCGAGGAGGAGAAACAGCTTCTCTCAGATCCGCTCTGGTCTGGTCAGAGAGTCGGTGTCACGCTTTGATGTGGGGGGAAGCACTGAGGAGCCTGAGAGTGGGCGGTGTGAGGAGGAGGAGGGGGGAGGAGAAGGAGGAACACCTGAGACCTCCTCTGCCTCCACTCTGGTTCCGCTCCAGATTCCTGCAGAGAGTGAGCAACCAATCAACTCCACCGATTCTGAGGTGTCAGAGTCTCTGATGACACAGAGTGAGCAGAACGTGCACGGAGCGGGTCCAGGTCTGCAGGAGGACCAGGAGGCTGTGATGAGTGAGGAGAAGGAGGAGAAGGAGGAGGAGGAGCAGCCTGAGGTCTGCTCAGAACCCAGAGAGGAAACCTCCAATCCCAGCAGGCCTGAACCCATCCAGTCAGAACCTGAGACAGCTGCTGCTCCGGCAGGACCGCGGCTCTGCTCCGAGGGCCGATCTCCATCGTCCTGGACCAGAACCAGGCAGCGGGACCTGCAGCAGAGCCCGGCCAGCCCACCTGGCTCTGGGGGTCTGAGGCGGGCCGGTCGCTGGTCCCAACATTGCCGGGTCGTCTCTGTGAACCGGGCCTTGTTCGAGGGAATGGGCTCCGACACCGCTGGGATCGGGCTGTTCGAGGCCGGGCCGGCGGTTGACCCGGTGGTGGTGGAGAACTCAGAACGCATCCTGAGCAAAGTCCAGACCCTGGCCCAGATGTACAGCGCCAAGGCCGGGTCTATGAAGGTGCCCCTGCACCACAAACGCTCCAGTGCTGCCAGGAACCTGTCCTGGAGCTCCGGACGCTGGACCAGACCTTTGAGCCACAGTGGGACCCAGACCCAGACCCAGACCCAGACCCAGACCCAGACCCAGACCGAGCACCAGCCCGAAACACAAAAGCTGACAGACAGCGTGCGATTGGGACCCAAACAGAACCAAACCCAGACTGGACCTGAGCTGCAGAGCCAGAACCAGAAGAATGAGCAGGTCCTAAAGCAGAGCAGGACTCAGAACCAGGACCAGGCCCAGAACCAGAGGAACCAGGGGGAGCTGAAGGTCCAGGAGGTCAAGACAGCAGAGAGTCTGAGCCCTGGTAGGAACCCAGTCACATTAGGCACACACTTACTTATTTTATAAATAAATTAGTTATATTTATATACAGTGTAATATATCATAGATGGATACATGTTTAGATGGATTAAGTTTTGCAGTTATAAAGTCAAATAAATCATGCAGTGCGTCTGAATAAATATTTCTCAAGGGACCATCGCTGAAAAAAGGTTGAGAGCCACTGCTCTGGTGTGTTTCACCTTCTCGGTTTCCTCTGCTGTTTCTCAGATTTCCAGACGTCGCTGTCATCTCCTTGTGAACCTCAGCTGTTTGGTCACGTCCTGGTCAGGGAGCAGCTCAGCAGCGTCTGTCTCCATCACACCAACACTGTCACACTGTCCCGGCCCCGGGACTTCATCTCCGCCCTGAGCGTAGGTGGAGCAGGAGGAGCAGCAGGAGCAGGAGGAGAAGATGAGGATGCCTGCAGCTCGTCCTGGGTGCAGGACACCAGGGAGGTCAGGTCCTGCAGCTCTGCAGAAAAGGAGGAAACCTCTCATCTACAGCCTGATGGGTGAGTCAGACTCATCTATCTATCTATCTATCTATCTATCTATCTATCTATCTATCTATCTATCTATCTATCTATCTATCTATCTATCTATCTATCTATCTATCTATCTATCTATCTATCTATCTATCTATCTATCTATCTATCTATCTATCTATCTATCTATCTATCTATCTATCTATCTATCTATCTATCTATCTCTCAATGCAACTCAGGCACCAGCTGCAGGTGTCCCATTACATTTTTTATTTTTTATTTTTTTCAATGACCACCATTCATAGGGAAATAAAAATCCACATGGAAACATCCCATAAAACTGACATAAAACACAAGACTGTATATTACGCAATGTGTAATAGCTACTGTTTCAGGGGCACATAAGGTGATAAACTGTGAATGTGTTTCACTGTCATTATCTGTCAGGCATTGATCAGATGATTAATCTTTCAATCTTGTTTCAACTTGTCGTAAATGTCTTGGAAAGTTTACGATTTCAGAGTTTTCAGTGGAATGTCTTTGAGGAGCTGCCGCTCACCTGATCTCATTCCAACATGTGTAGAAGATAAACAGACAGACAGGCATAATAAATAACACAATGACATGGAAGTGCAGGCATCTTGATGTTCTCTTCTGCTGATCAGCACACTCGAAACTAGTCATCTAATACAATCAGGCAAAGCAACCAACATGGCAGCAAAATGGCAAAGAATCTACTTAAATCTGCTCTACTAAAACTACTTAATCAAAGGACAAATACATAAAAAAGTGATGTATTATAACTTCTACATAACTATATTCTGACAGTGTTGCAATATTACTACCTTGCTCTTGTCCAGGAGGGAGCAGGCAAATGAAAACCTGCTGAGCTGCCTCAAGGATCAGGACCAGGACCAGCACATACAGGAAGTAGAAGATGCAAACACTCAGCTGGAGGACAGCCAGGTGGCCCCCCAGGGTCTCTCAGCCCCCCAGGGTGTCTCTGCTGAACTTGGGGGAGGTGGGACCCAGGGTGAGACAGATGTGGATAGTTGTTCACCTCAGACCAGAAAGATCTGTCAGACTGAAGCTGGAGAGGATCCTGGCACACTCAGGTCTGCAGCACACACACATACACACAAACACACACACACACACACACACACACACACACACACACACACACACACACACACAGTTGCAGACAGACAAACACACACACACAGGAACTACACACCTGCCACACCTGAAACACACACATCTGTACTCCACACACAGTGCAACCACACACACATACACACACAGCTAATCTGACTGTTGTTGACTCTTCCAGGTCTGAAGAAGGTTCCTACTCCTCATCCAATGCCTCCTCCTCTGACCTCCCTCTGGTGTCCAGTCTTTCATCAGCATCAAACCCGTCTGGGATGCGTCCCCCATCCGTCCAGAGCCCAGACCTTCTACCCACCTTCACCAGCCAGAGGCCTCCAGACCTGCCCGACCTGCCCGCCACCACCGGACAACAAGCCCCGGGCCAGAGCCGCAACACCGGGAACGCTGCTCCCAACCACCACAGGTACGACTGAGGACCAGTGATGCGAGTACATTAAAACTAGACTGAGACTGTTTGAACAGAGTATTCCTACTCGTTCTCTGGTCTTAACCAGTGACAGGTGGTGAGGTTAGATGCTCCAAATCTTTCAGTCAGATTTGCAAACATATGAACTCAATAGAGCTGCGTCAGTTCACAGTTCAACTGGCAGCATCGCTGACTTTGACATAGGAGCTATGAACTCCGGGTCCATCAGAAATGTATTACTATATTGTCATTATTATCTTTATTAGATTGTTATCAGGCCCGCCAATGAGTCAAGGATAAGGGAGAGAACATCAAAGACACACAACATATATTTAAAACATCTATGGAGTCTCATGCAGCACAGATGCTTTGTTTCTTTCCTTCAGTAGATTCAGTAGAAATAACACTGGATACTTTTGACTTTCACACACTGGATACTTTTGACTCTCAGATGTGACATCACTGTAGGCACTGGTCCACTGCAGTTCAGCATTCATACCTGATTCTACACTGACACGTTATCATTGTCCTTACTTGAACCTGCTTCTTTTCCGTTTTGGCACCAAACTCTATCCATCTTTCTCTATCCATCTTTCACAATAACAGGCTTTGCTCCAGCTGGAATCAACATACTCATTAAAAAGCAATAAGATATTTATTACAGAGATTCTCCCTTAGTCTCAGATGTGTTTTGACAAACAAATGTTTTTTGCAGCACATTGAGCTTGATTGTGTTTGCGAGTTCTTGTTCTCTTTTAGATTAATCAACATTAAAGACTTCTCAGCTTCATTCAAGAGTCTTCTCCGGCTATGCTAGGTCACATTTTGAACATAATGGAATGGAATAGAATAGAATAAAATAGAACAGAATAGAATAGAATATGCCTTTCTTGTCCCACAACTGGGAAATTTCAATATACATAATACATGGAAAGCAACATGCAGTTGTAGAAGTCATAATTGGTTAACAGTGTTTACACGAGTTCTTATAATGTTACATTCCTTACTCCACTCATATGGTTCCACATCGTCTCCTTCATGATCTGAAAACAGATACAAAACTGCCTTTGCCCACACTGAGAGATGTATTCCCATAACCTACGAGGGCTTGTTGTGCAACAGAGTCACTTTTACAACGGAAAATAGCACATCTGTTTTACTACTCTCACATTTCCAGAGAACTAGAGAGATTGGATCTTTTACCCTGTTTTATTCTGCTCCAAATACAGTGAAAACCAGATTCGGTTCACCACAGGGGCCCTGCAGTCAGAAAACATGCATGTTCAACTCAATTTAAGACTAAATCGAGAGAGTGAATATGTGTGTGTGAGTGTGTGTGTGTGTGTGTGTGTGTGTGTGTGTGTGTGTGTGTGTGTGTGTGTGTGTGTGTGTGTGTGTGTGTGTGTGTGTGTGTGTGTGTGTGTGTCCAGGGTTTGTGTGTCCAGGGTGTTTTCTCTGCCTTCACCTGATGATGGATGGATGAAGGGGTTCAGCTTGAGAATGACTTTTTCTTAAGTTAAATAAATGTTGACACTGAAAAAAGACATTGTAAGATGGAAGAAGATGATAAAGACTAATTTTAAAAACCACATGATATATTTTTGTATTGTATTGTATTTCTTTTATGCCTGTGTTCCAACATTTTACAATGGCAATACTTACACTGCCAATAAAGTGTCAATCCAACTTTTATGACAATCCCACAATATTATTTTCAATGCCAGAACTTTTTATTTCAATGCCAACGTCTGCTTTCAATGTCAAAATTTAATGACAGTCATCTGGCTCCATAGATTCAGTCACTTGATGCAGACATGGGAACGCCTTCCTCCCAGTAGAAAAGGAGAAGAAGTAAAAGATGGAAAAGTGTATCTTTTAGGATGAGGCTGAAACTGTGATACGGCAAAAAAAACAAAAAAACAGAAGGGCTCAGTATCACATAATTACATGAAAAGTGATTATGAAAACAGGTTACATTGTGAGCATATCAAATCAAGACAAAACGATAATTCTTCATCATTTCTTCTATTTTTCTGTTTCTGTCCAGAACCTCCGCTGAGATGTTCCGCCTGGGCCAAGACCTCAGCTCCACCCCTTCAGCCTTCAGACCCAGCCTCAGACTGCGCTCCCCCTCTCCCACCTCCACACCCTCTTCCTCCATCCCTGCGCCTCCTCTCTCCACCCCCTTCAGACTCTCTGACGCCCCCTCCTCGGCATCCAGAGTTCCTCAGTCCACCTCCTCCTCCCCCTCCCTCTGCTCTGCCTTCACCTCCTCCACCTCCTCCTCCGGACGACCTTCATCCGTCAGAGGAGCTCCCCCCTCCTCCCCCACCCCGTCCCGCTCCCTGTGTCCCCCCTCTTGCTCCTCCTCTTCCTCCTCCTCCTCCTCCTCCTCCTCCTCAGCCTTCTCCAGGTCGTTGGCGGCGTCCTGCATCAGTCAGTCCATCTCTCAGAGCATCGCAAGGAAGAATGCCACCGCCACTGTGCCACCCCACAGCCCCGCCCCCTCCCCCTGCTCTTCCTCCTCCTCCTCCCTCCTACGCCGCCGCTGCCCCTCCCCCAGTACCCCCTCACAGCCCAGGTGTCCCCCCTCCCCCTGCTCCTCCCCACGCACCTCATTCCTCCACTCCAAACAGAACTCCAACAACAACAATAATGGCGTGGGGGACGTGACGCTGCAGCGCCCACCCCTCACCAATGGAAGCGTCGCCATGCCAACCACGCAGACTTCCCATGATCCTCTCTGGCCGCACGCGTCACACAACCGGGTCGCCCGTCCGTTCTCAGCATCCGAGCCGAGCTCCCGTGTCCAGTCCCCCTCCCCGTCTCCGACCCCAGCCCTGCTCTCCCGCCTCTGCTCGCCCCCCCCTCCCCAACACGACCTCTCCTCCCCCCTCGCCAACAAGCCACCGCACCCCCGTACCGCCCGCCCCCACAGCTCCCACAATGCACTGGGGGGTCTCAGCCTGGAGCTGCCGCGCTCCTGCGGCACCCCCCGCATCCTGTCTCCGCCTCCGATCGGCGTCTCCCTGAACATTTGGACCAATCACGTGGCGGCGCCGCAGCCCAGGAACCCCCAGCGCTCCGCCCCCTCCCGGTCCTCCCCCTCCTCTCCCCTGGACGCCAGCTGTTTCTCACCCTCCCCCCTGCATGGCTCCAGAGCCTCCTCCCCGTCTCCCACGCTGCGGCGTTCCTTCTCCTCCAGCCTGGGGGTGGCGCCGCCCAGCCCGGGGGGGGCGGTACGGCGCTCCTGGGCAGAGGGCAGCAGTGGGGGGGTGCGCAGGTCCCTGGAGTCCTGCCCCACCAGCCCGAGGAGCGGCTCTTCCTATAGCTCCTCCCCCTCCTGCCTCAGCCCCCGTGCCGGCCTTGCCCCTCCCCTCAGCCCTGGGGGGAGGACCCTCGGTGGGGGCCAAGGTGGGGGGCAGCACTTCACCAGTGTCCCGTGGCCTGACGTACGTGAACTCTCCAACAAATACAACCGACCCGAGGTCGACGTGGGTGCAGGCTCCACCCTCACCCTCTCCCCCTCTCCTCCCCCTCCTCTCTCCCCCCTCCATGCGCCCCCCCCACAGACAGAGTGGGGCGACCCAGAGCTGGAGGAGGGAAGCTGTCGCAGTCAGCTCATCTGTGCCTACGTCGCTCGGCCGCAGAACCAGCAGCACCACATTCCCCCATCTGGCCTGAGCTCCCCTCCGGCCTCTCCCTACCTGCTCCGCCCCTCCTCACAGGCCACTCCCACCCTCCCACCGCCCTCCCCCACACCACCCCTATCCAGGCAGGGGAGCCAGAGGAGTAGCTATGCTACCACCGTCAACCTGCAGATCGCCGGCAGCGGACGCATCACATGCTTCAGCACGGCACAGGTCAGTCTGACGCAGACGTTGCAAGGCGGAGCCTCTGCCCTGGGGGCGGGGCCAGGACCGGGGGCGGGGCAGGTGGCAGGACCTAGGAGGGTCAGCATCAACGGACTGTCCCACCTCCCTCCTGCTCTGCCTCAGAACTGCAACAGGCTCTGAAACAGTCACAGAGACAGAGGAGGAACCATAGGAGGTCTGAGGGACGTTTCCCTCCAGACACATTTTAACGTGACAATCGAGTGGCATCAGAGGGACGTCGTGAATGTTGCCGCTGCTGTTCAGCAGAGGCTGGGAAGACGCATCAACAGGCTTCGTGCTGAGCAAACGCTTGTAGCTTTTGCCTTTAAAGATCCTGTAAAAAGCAAATGACTAAGGTATAAACGGAAACATCGCCACATTATGAATGAACTCTCCTGTAGGTGGATCACACCTGGTCTGACCTCAGCAGACGACTCAGAGACTCTCCGAGTGTTCCCAGTGTGGGTCCTGCAGAGCTGGATGCAATCACATTTACCTATTGTATGATATTAGAATAATTATTATATTGTTATTATTGTTATTATTTTATGATGTTTGTTTGATGTGTTGTTTTTTATATGTTTTACAGAACAAACATCAGTGTCTGGCTGGTAACTGTGGTCTTTAATAATCAGCTTTTTAATCATTTTATTATTTAGTTTTATTTGTATTGTTTATTTATGAAGGTAGTCATTATTCGCTTTGGCACTTATTGTCCTGAAAGTAGCGTCGGTTTATTATTGCACAGTGTCCCCAACTCCCGGGCACATGCATTGTGTGTGTGTGTGTGTGTGTGTGTGTGTGTGTGTGTGTGTGTGTGTGTGTGTGTGTGTGTGTGTGTGTGTCTGTGTCTGTGTGTGTGTGTGTGTGTCTGTGTCTGTGTCAGTGTTTGAAACGACGTGTCTGGGATTTTCTCTTGTCAACTTCAGACCAATATCTGTGTGCTCTAGTTCTGTTTTGTTTGCTCTCTCTCCCCCGTCGTCAGGGTCCTTCAGAGACTGCGTGTTTTCAGCTTCAGAATCGAAACAAAAGATAAGCACATGCAACATTGTTGCGTCAAATTTAGGAGTTTTTACTGCGCGCCGGTTTTGTAAACGCTGGAGCGGCTCATCAGCATCACTGTGAATGCTGATTTTACCCAAAGTATTTTTGAAACGCTCCAAATGAAAATGTCATTTTTTAAATGCCATCTTCATCATTTTTTAATTGAATTCCTACCAATAACGAACAGTAACATAAATGGAACCAGATGAACAGATGTGTGGCATCTGCAGGACCCTGGCGACTGGGGGAAACTGTTTCTGTGAAAAGGGAAAAAAATAAACTTGAGTCCTCCTCCTGGAACCTTCATGGAGTCAGTGAAATGGGCAGAAATAAATGTATGTGGTTCAAAATCAACATGACGTGACTGGACTGTGTTATTCATTGTTGCTACCCTGGATGTTGGACGAGCTCTTTGAATAGATGGATTGATCTCAGTTCACAGGTTTCTCACAGCATCAATAATATGATTGTTCAGTTGCAGAATATTCCATCCATATTGCACATAGTGGGTCAGTTGCTGCAGATCAGCGCTGGATTAAAGCCTTGTTGTAACTATGACTCCAGTTAATTTATGGTATTTGGACGGCCCAGTATCCCAATTACGATCTGACTCAGGCAAAATTGGGATTATGCCATTAAATGTGAGGTAGCTCTAATGCATCTCACTCAGGGCACCAACTGCTGGGTCAAAATGTCTATAAATCTGTATACCTGTATACCTTTGTTCCTTTGTTATCTGTATTCAGTTTAGCAAGTGGAGACAAATCTGCAAATGTGTGCAAAGATCTATAAATGTGTGTAAATATGTAAACAGTTCTACAAATAAGTAGACAGATCTGTAAGTGTCTTAGGTAAGTTAAAATACAGACGGGGGCTCTCCATTCGCTGTGTTTTTGCACACGAATTTTGGCACACTTTTGTGTGCACAAATATTGACCAAGAGGATGATTGAGTTAACTTCATTAAGAGTTCAGGACACTGTTTTCCATGAAAATGTGCCGTGATTCATAGCTTCATAAATGTGACTAAACTGTCCCTGGTTAAGATAAGATAATAAGAAGTGGATGCAGCCTGTGAGACTCCGCTGTGACATTTGCATAGCTCTGATAAGAGCGAAACGGTTTCAGTTTTACATTCAGGCTCGACCCCTCGTGCACCAGCTCTCCAGGTAATGCTGTCTGTCTTCAGGTTTTACTAGATCTTTTCAAACTTTTACTTGTATTGTGTTTTATGGGTTGAAAATCAGATCCGTCAGTTTGGAACTGAGAAGGAACTCAATGCTTCGAGCTGGTTTTCTTCACGGTTTATCAGATATGTTACCTGGCCAAGGTGTGCTCGATGTGTGGGCTTTAAATGCGATGTTGTTTTGACGTTAGATCAGGTTAAACTTCAGCTTGTTTTAGTCCCTGTGGGTGCGTTTGAGACGTGTTTTCTTCTTCTTCTGTCGTGTTGCCGCTCAGTGACTTTGTGTTTGGTAGAAGCTCCGGATGTAGACGAGCTTACATCTCTCCCAGCTAACCATTTTCACTCTCCCGGAGAGTTCTGTCCTCTCCTTATCTCAGTATTTTATCAGCACGTTGTAGGAGCGGCTCAGCTCTATGGCTGCGACAAACTATTTTATAGATGATAAAATGGCTGGTTGGTTGAAGGTGAAAAATGTGTTTTATTTGCACCACTCTTTTCAATGTATTCAAATGGGAAGCACTTTGTTTTGGGAGAAAAATAATAACATTTGTATCATTAGAATGATTTAATGACACAAATAAAAAAAACAGGCAGAAGGAAAAGAATAAGAAGAAGAATAGTTGTGGACCCTAAGATCCAGTGGCACTGATAAAAGAAACTTGTGCCAATCTTGAGAATTGACTTGAGTCACGCATCTTTTCTCTTACAATTTTGGAACATTATATATGTACATATCCAAAGGCCTTCCAGACCTCTGGTTCAGGTATGTGAGTGGTATGTCAGGTATGTAGTGGTATGTCAGGTGCCCTGCGATGAAGAAACAAACCTTGAAGCAGGAAAAGAAAGAGAAAACTGGAAAATGTCTCGAAACTTTCAATCCATCATTGAAATGGATGCATGCTGTCATGCTGTTTTTTTCCTCCCCTATCAGTGCTTATTTTGTCCAAAGCAAGCAGCTGTTTGACTTTGTCAAGGCAGTCTGGTTGGTTTCAAAAGTGTATTGTGGCAATGAGTCAAATGAAAACCACAAGAAGGCTCCCCAGACTGAATCAGAGCTGAGGGAGCCTTTAGGGTGAGATCACTGAAGACAACGGAGACCTTGGTGTGACAAAAGATGATGTTCTACATTTTTTAGACGACCACAGGATGAGCAGAACTGACTTGTACTTTAGCGCATTTTGAGGTCTCCGCACCAGCATCAATGCATAAGATAAGGTCAGAGTGCCTCATACATCGTGTCTCCTGTATCTATTCTGTGTCAGGACTATGTCTAGTTCATCTAAATGTGGGAGCACTGCTTCTTACCTATCGCCCCAGCGTGGATGAACTGGACCTGCTCTCTGATTTCTGCGGAGCCAAATCTGCTGCTGTTCTCTTTTAAAAAAGACGTCGCTGGCTGGTGAGGGCTCGCGGATAAATAAATCACCGTGAGATGACCGATACGAATGAGGAATGCGTTTTAGATTTCCTCAGAAATTTCTCCTTTCGGCTTCTCATAGCCTCCTTCTTCTTGCCTCATTTCTCTTTTCTCCATCTCCACCAAAAGTTTCTTGAATCATAAACCAAACCTCCAACCTGCAGCATGTCGAGTTGAGCGAATGAAGCTCCAAAGCTGAGACCTGCTGAAAATACAGTAAATACATACAATTGCTTTAAACTGCCTCATCATTAGGGGCTATTTTACATTCTACATTTAGACATGTAGTCATTTGGCTGACACTGTTATCCAGAAGAGGTAAAAAACATTGAAGCCTCATAACAACAGAAACTTTGGGTAAATCCTGCTCTCTGTGCAGACTTCCAAATGACTCGGAGAAAACTTTTCAGGTGTCAGTGTCACTTGAACTTCTATTATTGCAGAAGGAAAAGCAGCAGAAGTGAGGGGAGTGTCAGTCAGCTGCAATCTCGCTCAGCTTGGTCGGACCAGAATCTAACGGGCATGTCGTCGCCACTTTCACACGTTTTCACAAACTGTATCATTTCAATAAGAGATACAAACCATGTGTAAAAGCAGGTTCAGACCTGGATTGGACAGATGCAGGGCATTGAAGGGGTCAGTACTGTTCATAGTGGCTATGAGCCAATCACAGAGTTTGTACCTTTTTTTTTGTTATTATTATTTGTTATTATTATCCTGCCAGGCCTTAGTTAATTCAGCCAGCTGTGCTAAAGAGAGGCCAATTTGGCAATTTTTAAGCTACTAAAAGTGAGGCAAAAGTAAGTGAATGAGTGCTTGTTTGCAGGAGAACAGCTGCACTTTGCTGCTTCAGTCAGTGCAGTCAAATGTCCATTCATTCTCACAGATCAAAGAGTTCACAGACATATGAATGAAACCACACACACAAACGACTCAACTATTTTCATGCCTTTTGCGGCACTGTGTGATATTCAAAAAGCCAGTATCATTGGTCATTATTTGGAAGTCATTCTTCACTGTTCTCCTCTTGAATGAAACTACTGTTCAGGACCGACTTTCCCCTGACTCACTTAGCCAAGAGAAACAGAAATGTAGATTGTGCACGTAGTCCTGTCATGATATGGGCACTCAGGAGACATTTCAGGAAAAAGAGATTTTGTCTGCATATGATGACTAAATCGCAACATCTGGCATCTGAGCTATGCATGAAATGACTATTGGGAAATAATCAGGGGGGCGCTGTAGCACTGAGGGAGGAAGGGGCTGAGACAGATTGTTTCTGTAATCTAATCCAGGAGGAGGAGAAGGAGGAGGAATGGGAGGAGTGAGAAAGTGAAAAGAGGACGAGGAGAGGGAGAGAGCGGCAGCTCAGAGACACATGGAGGCGAAGCCTGGCAGCTCCTGATCCTGAGGAAGTGAAACAGCTGGAGAGTCCAACACGCACAGAGCTTAGAGCAGCAGCAAGTCATGGGCTCAGTCGCAGGACAACGCTCACACCTCGTCTGTTTTCTCACATTTGGGAGGCTGTGTCGCTGCGGGATGTGAACCGAGCTGGGCGGAGGACTTCAGCTCTCGTCTGAGAGATTTTAGAGCGTGTCCGTGCGTGCGTGTGTTTTTCTGTTTTTCTGCTGCACCTGGAAAATCCATATCTCCAGCTCTGCTCCACTGAAGACCTGAGGAATGTTACAGATGTGGAGCCTGCGGCAGACGTGAGCTGTGAGGAGGACACCTGTTGAGACAGTGCGTGTCTGTGTGTGTCTGTGTGTGTGTGTGGGAGCAGGTGATGTAGCAGAGAATGATGTGACGCAGATGATGGTTTTCCTGCCTGTGCCATGCTGGGAGACAGGCCCACTCCCGCGAGTCTGCTTCACCTGTGTCTCCTCTGCACCCTCGCCCTGCGCTGCTCCTCAGTCTGCTCCAAAGACATCATGAGGACCGTCTGGACCCTGATGAACGCCAGCGACCTGGTGAGAGACCACACACACACATGTGAGGGAGAGCTGCGCGTGCAGCTTCCCGCCACACACTGTCACACCATCAGAGTTCACGAACAGCGACGTTAAACCTGTTTTGTACGCACACGGATCCATACGAATGCTGTTGTTAGGTGTCATTCGCTAGATGACACATGACGATGAGGTGCAGTCATTTGAGATGTTTTTGTTAGGAAATGTTGACATAGCGAAGACATGTTTTGTCAGACGTCACTGTTAAACAAACTATTTCGCTTCATGTCATGCGTTCATGGGTAGGTGACTTCTTTCTGGAATACTCTTAAGACCCAGATGGCAAATGGGGTAAACAGATGCCTTCTTTATTTTTTATTTTTATTTTACATTAATGAAACAAATCACTCGCATGGGGATCCTGAATGTCACATTACATACAAGTACTCCATTTGTCAACCCACCCATCTGTCCCTCCATCTCACCTCTGCGATCAGGTTCGTCTAGATGTGTGATAGATAGATAGATAGATAGATAGATAGATAGATAGATAGATAGATAGATAGATAGATAGATAGATAGATAGATAGATAGATAGATAGATAGATAGATAGATAGATAGATAGATAGATAGATAGATAGATAGATAGATAGATAGATAGATAGATAGATAGATAGATAGATAGATAGATAGATAGATAGATAGATAGATAGATGAAGTTTCTATCTATCCATACAAAGTTCAAGTTCCAGCTCTGTGTTGGAGGTGAGATGAGGTGAGAGAGTACACACACTGCACACCTCCTACATAGATATAATGTGAACTACATAACAACCTGTTTATGATAGTATCATAAACTGGAATAGCACCATCATTAATATGTTAAAGGGCAAACCATTAGACGTTTTAGAAATGTGACTACACAATATATACAACACTGATTATTAGCAATTGTCTGATATTACAGCGGTAATTATTTAATTCATTTATAGGGTGTTTCACATTTGTGGTAAAATTTTAGAGTGTTAAAAAAAGTATAAACAAACGGAGAAGAACATAAATAGGTAAAAATAAAAACCTCACGGTGCCAAACATAAGGTAACTATGAAAACATATGAAAAAGTAAGTAGTTTGGTTTAAAGTTTGACAGTCTTAACATCTCAAACCACCTCACCTTTGCATTGATATAATTAATTAAATTACACTAAGTCATTAATCATTATCATTCAGTCATGCCATGTCAGTCAGCCGTCATGTCATTTTTTTTTCCTAGAGCGACAAGTTGAGCAAAAGTGGTGAAACACAAGTTCAAAACCATGAATCAGAGAGCATGGGTCGACACAAGCAGTTGTCAGTATTAGACTGTCAGGTTCATGTACCAGAACGTTCCTCTGTGTGAAGAGGTTGAACCAGGCATCCACATGGAAGTGACTCAATCTCTCTCATTGCGTCGCGTCGTGTCTCCATCTAACATTCACACATTTGCTTAGCTTCATTGCAAAACTGAATGAGGAAGTGATGATGTTTTGGGACCTGCTGTATGTTTCTTTTTTTCCCCCAGGGAATATAATAATTGAATATTAGAAAATAATAATAATAGAGAAAGGGCAGTTTTTCATTCTCGGTCCTCTTCAGTGAAGGGAAAATATCACACAATATCAATTACTAAATCCAGATTTCGTCCTTGATTAAGCTTTTTAAGTTGTTAATTCTAGACTTTTACGTCTACTGACACTAAAGCCTTCATTCTGTCCAGACGACCGAACGCTGGTCGACACACAAAGATTCAGTGATGTCGCGATCTCAGTGTTTAAAAGTGTGTTAAAATGTCTCTTTTTATTTGGTTGTTTAACTCTCTTACTGCTTTAAGTGCAGAGCTCTTCCTCGACCTCTTCCAGTCCGTCATTCTGTCATGAATTAACCAGCTAAACTAGCCGTCTACTGCAGGAACCGAAAACGCTTTCATGCTCTGTCTTACTGGCTCTGTGTGGCGGGAATCTCCAGCACACACACACACACACACACACACACACACACACACACACACACACACACACACACATCTACTTCCAACCGAGAGCCAAAAGTGATTAGCACCTGACAGTCCTAGTCACTTCTCCACCCTGTTGCTCCCATTACAAAAACGACAAGTCTGAAAGAGAAAATGAAAGAGTTCAAAATGAGTTCCTGAAAGCGTGTAATTATATTGCACTAATGATGTAATAATGATTTTATAATGGTATTTTGATCATGGTGTGTAATGCCAGAGCAGTTAAAGGCATATCAGTTCTTTCTTTGTCAGGAAGTTACATACAAGTTCACACCCTTATGCATCCAGCTGCTCCTCATGGTCCAGCATGTTCACACCTACACATAATTCTGACACATACATAATTATGAAATGTTCTCAACAGACAACAAAGAGCTGCTCTGATTGGTGCCTGTGCTGAACTCATTCCAACGGCAGCCTGAAGAAAACATTAGTCACAAAGAAAGTAAATTAAAACTCTCTGATGACCCTCTCTGTCTCCTCAGAAGGGCTTGGACTGCATGCTCTACACCCCCACCATCGCCGACTACCAGGTACGAGATTTCTCCTAGACACACCCTCAGCTAACAGCTATAAAACACTGATTAGGAGCTGGACACACACACACACATACCCACACACACACGCACACATGCACACACACACACACATGCACACAGGCAGGAGGGGAGAGATAGAAACACAGAGGCACAAGGGCAGGGTTATGAAAATATAAATGTTAGGTTTAGGAGGTGAGCAATATCACAATGTTCTACTGAGCTGATGGTCGACAGCTGCGCTACTCTGGGAACTTCCAACGCGTCGCCTCTGCTCACTCTTCTCCAGCCAGACAGCGTGCTTTCATCAGTCTGATAAATGGACAGACAGACAGACAGACAGGCAGATCTTCAAGAATCTCTTCAAAGCCTTCCTCTTCCTTCCCCTCCATTGCACAGCTCTCACCCCTCTTTTCTAAAACATCTATCTGCATTTCTCTTCTCTATCTTTTCCTCCTGTCTTGTTGTACATTGAAGCACTAGCGCAGTCTCTCAGCTGTAAGACACTGTAGATAAAAGCACTACATGTAGAAATATTTCAACTTCAAAACACAAATCCACAGTTGAAGAATGTTGTTGTGTTCTGTTTTCAGTTATTTTATGTTTTATATTTTTATTTTATTTTATTGCATTTTTATTTGTGGTGAGGCCTCACCTCTCCTCCTCTTCTTCCTCTCTCTCTCTCTCTCTCTGTCTCTCCAGCAGAAATGCCCCAGGTCCACCATGAGCTGCTTTGCTGAGGAGGTGAAAGTCCTCATCCAAGAGTGGGAGACGGTACCTTACGGTGGTTTAGACCTGGACAAGAGCCTGGAGGAGATCGCACTGGAGTTAAGCCAGGTGGGAGACATCTGCAGGATGGGGACGATCATCAGTTATTCTGGAGTTTATTAGCTTAATTTAAGAGTTTTTACTTGTCATGTGCAATCTGATTTAATTTTTTAAAGTTCAATTATATCTCTATATATTCTAATAATTATAACCTAAACTGTATTACACATATGCATGATTACTGAGAAATGCAGTATAATTTCATTTAATTACAAAAGGCTTCTGCTTGATTGGAGGATTCATCCTTGTCCTCTGGTTTCAACATAGAAACTATAGAGTTTTACATCAACCAGTATTAAGTCTGGGAGAGAAAATGAATGTGATGATGAATGTGATTCTAAAAGTGGTGTAGATGTGAACGTGTGTAACGATACTCTTATAATGTGTAATAATGGTGCAGTACTGGCCTATAATGGTACATATAATGGTATGTGGTGTTTTTAAAGCCAGAACAGTCAAAGACACACTAGTTATTTCTTTGTCAGCAAGTGATTCAGTCGTTCACACCTACATCTACTCCTTTCTCATGGTGTGACTCATCCATACACCCTGTCCGATCAGTCAGACTAATTATGCTCCCAGTTTGATGGGATTCAGTCTGAGATGAGACTCAACACACTGCTGCCTCACGCACTTCACCTTCACTGGAACGCGATTATTATATATAATATTTATATTTATTATTATAATTATTTGTGTCACCGCACGTCTCTGGAATTTACTCCATCGGTCTGTGTGTGTTTCCTGTCCACAGAGCGGGGACTTCGAGTGTCGTCTGTGTGAGCTTTCCAAGGAGGCGCAAGCGCACGAGTTCCTCTCAGGCCTCAACTCCACCCTCCAGATGATGAACGCTCAGGACTGCTGACCTCATCCTTGCTCTCATTTACGATGTTGAAAAGGACACTCCGACAAGCTGATGTATGAACTCTTCACATGCAGACTGCTTCAGTCAGAGCTTGGAGTGCCTGCACAACCATGGACTTGTCCCAGGCTGCGACTACAGTATGCACTGGGACAAGGGAGAGAGGGAAACACAAAGGCTCTGAGTGTTTTTCTGGTATTTTTTTTTGTGAGAATGATTGTTATTAAACATGTGAAAAGACGTCAGTGTCTTATTTCTTAAGTCGGGAAAGGTGGTGGGTTTTTCTTCAGGTGAATTTCAGCTGAGAGCCATAAGTGAAACACTGCAAATTGCTTGGTTCATACCAACGTAAAAAGAAGAATGCAGATTTACATGTGTTCAATAATCCATCTTGTTTTAACAGCTCATTTCTGTTTTAAAATAGATTTTCCAGTTTCGCAACTAAGCACACATGAGCAACAAACGCAATCCCCACTCCCTGATTGCTCTCATTAGAATAAGAAAACAAATGACACAAAATGAAAGAACAGTTACAACAGAACAATAAACAATATAATAATAACAATCTAAGTATACACCACCAGACATTCCAGATTTAAGTCATCCAAGCTGCAAAGCCGAAAAATGGGTGAATAATTAATGGTAAGATTTTAAACCGAAAGCACACCACATTCCCCTTGTTGAAGTATCCGTTTACACAAAGCTCTTTCCTCCAGTGTGAGTGTGTGTCATTCTCCTTGATCCGCTCCGGACCGATGATGTACGGGTGGAGTGGAGACTGAGAGCAGCATGATAGATAGCCAGGAGAGTGTGGGGTCAGGTGATGCTCCAGATGATTTATGTAAATGTATGCTTGAGAGTTGAACGGCTGCAGCTGCCGCAGAAATACACCTTTAGCCTTGTCAGTGAAAGAGCCTGGATGAGGAAGGACAGCATCCACATCTCTGTCTGACCATCAACTCCCACCCCTCAGCAGATAATGATGAGCTGATAAATAAACTGCTAGTGTGTGCTGAGGCTGATATACTCCACATCTCATTCCAGATGTGACCTTGTGCAAGCTGATGTGACCAAGTTAACATGCTGTATAAGTTAACACTTATTCAGACTTTCCTCTTTTTTCTGGGTTAATTTCAAAGTTGCTGTGCCTGAACTCATTCCTAGCTTTACAGATCTGCAGAGGAATGGGATCTGAGCCTGAGAAGCTGCAGCAGCGTGTTCTACGTGTGTGGCTGTGGCATGCTGTAAGGCGCTTGCCACTTCCAGTAAATGCAAAGTGGTGTAGTGCCAGAGCCATTACTGGGCAACAGAAAACAACAACAACAGAAACTAGAAAGTACTCCAGGATGTTTGCCCATTGGTTTGCAGCATTTTCTTTGCCTTTGGATTGGTCACACGACACGATTCAATGAGTGGGCTTGTGAGAGTGTTTGTTTGTTGAGAGAGAGAGGGAGAGAGGGGGGGGGGGGGGGGGGGGGGGGGGGGGGTTTTCTTGAGGCCGAGCACAGAGGCGAAGGGTGGAGAAAGGTTTCCTGCTGGTCTAGAGTGGTGGCTGGTGATCTATTCACCGTGCAGTGGAGACAGACAATGTCACTGCAGGCTGCTGTCTGATTTACATCTATTCATACTCAGCTCGATGCAGAGAGACATGTCCCAGAGGAAAAACATGTCTCAGGTGTTTCACCACCTTCGCTCCACTAGCCTCTCGAGCAAACACCTCAAAGTCATGAGAATGTGTGTTCATAACGCAGCCATAAACATGACTAAACGTTAATGACAGTTGCTGTTGAATGAGATTTGCTAAATTATAAAATATGCAAAGTTGACATCATTTGAGATGCTTTGACATCTCAAGTGATGTCTTATGAGAGTAAACTGTCAAACGCTATACTGAGAGACTCTAATGAGCACATCCAGAAAGTTTTCCTGGACTCCATGCAAAACAGGACGAGTCAGGGTTTTATTGGAGAAGTGGGAGAAAGATGGGAGTCGATGAAGAATGACGTCACAGTGACAGAAATTCCCGACACTGGCATCAACAGTTTCCTAAGCACCTCCATTGTCCTTCTTCACCTTTGATTGGACAGCAGTGTCTGGTTTCACTGCCTCCTCTCTGTCTCAGCGTCTGTGATCTACAGCAACCCTCGACCTCTTCACAGCCCCTGATCTGAACATGAGTGACACATGCAAGCTGCTGCCTGTTTCGCTCTTGAAACGCTGCCCACGATAAGAAGATGATTCGTAAATCTATCACTGATAGTTGACAGTTTTTATCTATGAGGATTATAAAGCAAAGCAAGCATCGCTTTGACATGTTTCAGCTGGAGATGTTACTCTGATTAGTGCCAAGGCCCTGACGATGAGGAATGAGATCACATCTTTCCCCTTTCACCCTGGTGAAGGCGACTCAGTTCAGTTGGGCGGAAAACAAATATTTCACACCTTAATTTATGAGCTGAAACGATTTGTCAAGTAATATATATATATATATATATATATATATATATATATATATATATATATCATATGATTCAGTAACGTCGAGGCAGGTTTTCTTGAATTGACATTTTGTTTAATTAATTCTCCCATTGCATGACGTAGCCCATTTGGGTTTCACTATTTATATTAATATTTTTATCAAATACTGTGCAATAAAATTTTCAGACATTGTGTTCTTCAAATCACTGGAAATAATTTTTCAACTCATGAATAGCTTCCGGTTTGTATTCAGTTTAAATTAAGAAAAGGGAACTGACATTATTATTCATAATTGATTTTCAGTTTTTGTTATAGGTAAGTGATTTTGAAGATATTTAAAGTGTAATGTAAAATGAAAATGTGTTTTGGGAGTTAAGATATGGAATATGCTCAGTGATGTGTTGAAGTTATACAGTTCTCTGTTGAGTTTTAGGAAAGCCTTAAAATATAAAATGATAATAATATAACAATAATATTCTAGGTAATCTAATCTTGACACTGCGATAAATGAACACTGCAATAAACCGATTACCATAATAAATTTGCTTATTATTATCGCAGTGCGAAATGATCTTATTGACCCTGATCCAGGGTCAGAACCAGAACAGGCCTAGCCCCAGATAAGTGGCTGATAATGAGATGAGATGATGAACTAAAACTAAAAACTAAACTAGTTGCTTGGATAAACTGAAAGAAAAGTCTCTACTTAGTAAGGAAATGGGTATATTTAGAGATCAAAACAAAACACCAAGATGAATATGAAAAGAAAGATGACAAAACATGATGAAAAAGTCAACTTTACTGACAGTGAGTGACTTTGGGGTTAATCTACAGTTCATGAGACTATGATACTGTGACAACATTACAAACACAACTTATAAGCACTTCCATGTCTGAACCACTCATCACGGTTACTTTTATTTCACTCTGGCAGTTTCATCTTCATCTGTCGGATTATGTAATGTCTTAAAGCAGAGATGAATCCATCACATTGTCCCAGAGTCTTCCCATTCTCACCGAGAGGACAAGATTCAATCAATTGGAGCATTTAATGATTGATGAAGGGATCCACTGGTCACCTCCAGTGATCCCCAGTTAAATCCCACAGTCAGAGACAGAAGTTGCGGGCCTGAGGTGACACCTCCTCCACACACGCATCCAGGCTCGAGCTCTGCATAGGACTCTGCTGCTGCTACGCATGCGCCGCGGCCTCGTGGCCGCCCCCCGATCCGTGTTGTTGACCAGCCCTCGGTGTTTCGTCCATCAGCTGTCTGGTTTGTCCTTATTGGGGCCCATGAAGTCCACTCCATCCACCGGGATGTCCTTCTCCTTGATGGCCTTCTGCACGCAGCGCTGGTACTTCCTGAAGGTCTCGGTGCAGGGGTCTCCGGCCCGGTCTCCCTTCAGGAACTTCTCAGCGAACCAGCGGTTGAAGCACTGGTCGTACTCCCGCTTGAGGTCGGTGCAGGCCTCTCCGACGCTGTTCATCTCCGCCTGGAGCCTCAGACACGACCAGGACACTGGATCAGGGGCTTTTCCTTCTTCCTCTCACAGACCAGGAACAACGAACAAACACACACACACACACTACAACGCACTCTCCTTGAACGGCGCGATTCGATTGGTCCGCCTGAGAGTGGCGTCGTGACGTCGAGGCGTGAAGACGTAAAAAGATAGCGTGACGAAAGAGGGATCACTCTGACTCGATTCCGAGGTCTCACAAACTCAGTCTTGTGATTTTAACTGCAAAAGTATAAGTTATTTTTATAAATCCCCGAAGCGAAATTATTGCGTTTAGCAGCCAAAGCCACACAAAAGAACATCACATTCACAACAATACACAGTTAAACAATTGATAATCATACAATACGCAATTTAATATTCACAGTAAATATTAAATCGAATATTACATATATTTAGTTAATAGTAAATATTAAATAATACCAGCAGTAAAAAAAATTAAGTCGTATTAAACTAAACAACTCAACAGTGTTATCTCAAGACACTTCTTATAAACATAAAAAAACACAGCATGATAAATCCCACAAATGAGCAAGTTTTAGCAGAGCGAGGAAAAAGGTCCCTTAACTAAACTCAGATAGGGTGAAGGATATTTGCCTGTATCATTCGGGTTGGAAAAACTGTGTTTTATGTAATGACCACAGCAGCAGTACCAGGCATTGGTTCTGGGTCAAATCTTGTCAGACCTTGATAATAAGTTGATGAAGACGCAAAAGAAAAGAAGTTCAAAGAAGAATGCAAAACAATTGTTTGTTTTCTGAAATAAACCACATTAAACACTGTTACTTTTGCTTTATTTTAAATGTAACATTGTTATTATTGTTTATCCTTTTTTCCTGACAATATGCGAGAGTGGTGAGCAAAAGAATGTCAGTGATTGGTGCTGTCACCTCATAGCACCTCATCCAGTTGCCATGGCTCACAACTCTTTGTGTTGTGAGCCATGGAATCTCCAGACACACCAAAATATTTTCGCATTGGGAAAACGAATGTGGAGCGAGCAGTGTGTGGAATATTTTGCCTGTTTGTAGCGGCAAGAGTAACAGAAAGAGAGGAGTGACACGTCTCTCTGTGAAGGGACCAGCCATTCAAACCTCGCGAGACTATTGCGAGCTTTATGAGATCTCACGTCTTCCAGCAACATTAGCAGGAGCAGAGTAGGGGAACTAAAGTGATATTTCGTGTTTGATTGGACAACTACTGGGATCTAGAGCAGCAGGTCGAGGCGGAGAAGGTACGATGCAGCGGACAAGCTCGTTCCTGAACATCTGATTGTGGCTATTGTTGAGATGTATTCATCGTTACAGCGATGCTAAGCTCGTTAGCACGCTATGCTAGGCCGCACTGTTATGGCCGCGAGCTGCATCAGGTTCACGCTCTTACTTGAACCCTGAGATTTATCTCTTATTTACATTTTATTTCTCTGCTAGAACCTGCTGTTTACATGTTATTTACAACGTTACGTCTTCACTTGCCCTGCTTTAGGGACACAACATGTCTGACAGCGAGGACAGCGACTTCTCCGACAACCAGAGCGAGAGAAGCAGCGATGGAGAAGCCGAGGAGGTGGAGAACGAGGTGATTCCCTGTTTCCGCTTCACAGTACCGGCTCGGCTCGGCGTGCATTTCCATTACCTGGAATGTGACCCTGTACTATTGTTCTAGTACCTACTCGCCTGTCGGCCAGAGTTGGACCTTATAACGCTAGGCGGTGGTGGCGCCGGATGACCCATTGACGCAGTGACTATTAAAGTATCAGCGCAAGTTATTAAACAACTTCACTCCTACAAGTTGCACGGGATACAGAAAAGTACATACTTTGCGTCGTCGTGCAACCTGACTCATTTCGTCGTGTGATCTCAGCAGATTTCCCCAAACCGCTGTTTGTTTTACCTAAGTATTCCGTTTCGTAGCCTTCAGCCTCTTCTAAAACAACAGCCACATGACCAGGATCAAAATGGTCATTCCCTCGATTTCCCCCAATCTGTGCTTGTCCTGTCGTGTTGTTGTTTTTCGTCTCCCTTCTTTAAACCGGCGGTCAGCGGTGTCGCGTTGACGATGACGTCACGCGCGTTAATCGCTATGACGACCGAGTACTCTCAGGTGCAGGTAGACACTGAGGAGGAACTGGATAATGAAGGTGTAGCAGCCTCATGCTCAGTCTCTCTCATCAGACTGAGTCTAACCCTGGTGGTGAAACCACAGAGACAAGTGTTGAACGTTGAAGAGCTGATGAAGAACAGATGGAGCATCTGTTTGTTCAGGTTGTCTGTGTAGATTATGTTCAGAACCTCTCACTCTGGTCCTTGTCTGTAAACCTCTCTACTGCTCTTTCTTGTATTCTCATGTTTGCGGAACATGCAAGGAACATAGTTTCCAGTGCGCACTGTTCTGCTCTTAGTCACATCTACAAAATCCAAGCTATCACCCATCTAGTCATCGATTTCTTCATCATTGACCGAACATGCAGGCAGTTTCCCAACCAGATGCTTGTTTGGGCAGAGGTGCTACCCACGTCGTCATTGACTGTATTCTCTGTAAAACTGTGGAGGTATAAAAACCATATTGGACACATCTCATACTTCCATTGAGGAAAGTTCTATCATGACAAATTTTGTTGTCCACCACTACCTACCGCTTATGGCCATTGAAGTTTGGAGTGTAGATGGAGCTTCACCTCGTGGCTCAGCTCTGTCTCAGCCACCACAGACCAGGACAGTGTCTGGTGGATCAGCTGTCAGCCCCAGTCCTCCTCCTCCTCCTCGCATGGGACAGAGCTGAAGAGATGATCTGTGCTGTTGTCTGTTGTGTGGAAAGAAACGTTGTCTTGAACTTGAGTGACAGTTTTGTGGTGATCCGTCTCCAGGAGGAGCCTGCCAGCCCAGTTGGGAGTGACAAGGTAGCAGAAGAGGAAGGGGAGGACCTGGATGATGAGGAAGAGTATGATGAAGAGGAAGAGGAGGATGATGACGATCGGCCGAGGAAGAAGCCGAGACATGGAGGCTTCATCCTGGACGAAGCCGGTATGACTTCCTTCACGTGTTGTTGCTGAGTTAAATGCAGCTTCTCAGCAGTTCTGACGTCACCTGTTCTGTTTCTTTCGTTGCCGTTAAGACGTGGACGATGAGTACGAAGATGAAGATCAGTGGGAAGAAGGAGCTGAAGACATCCTGGAGAAAGGTGAGGAAGAGGAGAGGTTTGCTCTCTGCCGTTTGTTGAAGTCATGAAATGAGATGTTTGCTTGTTTTGAATTGAGAGGCAACAACCTTTTCCCAGAACATTTCAGCTGAGACCAGATATCTGGGTGCTGCATATTTTCCTTTGGACCCTTAGAGCTCAGATGCTGTCTGGGACTAAAGGAGAATTCCAGCCTGCTTGAAAGTTTCAGCCCATTTACGACAAATGGCACAAATATTGCTCAACTGTTGCCCAAACTCTTCAGAGTTGTGTATCCTATGCCACTGCATTTCAGTCATGCATGGTCAAATGAGATATTTTTCCTCAATTTGGAAGAAAGCAAACGCAGTTCTGTCTAGAAACCTGTTTAACACAACTGTGACTATAGAGAAATAATCCTGTGATAGATTTCGCGCTAGTTTCTTATCTTTTCTTAAGGTGAACTGAAGTTGCGTGTAAAGAGAACTAATCCAGTAAAAAAAGCCACCTTATTTTGTCCTAACCGGGCTGAACCTGCAGGTCCTGTAGTGATGGAACATTAATCGCATGCAGGCGACGGGCTTCATATGCCTGGGTTAAACCTGCAATCAATGATGAATACCAGGAAGAACCAGCTAGAGGAAGGTTTCATCAGACAGGCCTGTACGTGACTTTGGCCACGGGCAGATGGTTTAGCTGGAAGATGATGAACTGTTCTGTTCTGATGAAAGTCAGCTTGGCCAGTTGGTCATTCTCGGCTCCTCTTGAAGTTAGGTACAGAGCGATCTGTGTGATGTGGTGGAAATGAATTGTCAAACTGCTGATTAAAACAAGTCGGGTGTAAATATCCCCTTTGATCCAAAGTGTGTGTGTCTGTGCTCCAGACAGAGCCTCTAATCGCTTTGTTGAAACAAAACCAAAATTTGACATGCTCCTCAGCTGTCGATAACACACTAGAATTATTCCTAGTTTAGAGGTTGAGATCTGAGAATTTAGATTTAATTTCTTAAAATCTTTCTAAAATATGTTAATTAATGCTGGATTCGACTAAGAAAGATTCTTTGAAAAGAAACATGCAATGTGATTGGGTGTGATAATCCTCCAGTCACCGATGTGTGTTTTTAACACAAGTTATTGATGTAAAAATTGAATCCTAATGTCAACCTTTGGTGCAGAAGGGTGGGACGTGACTTCATGCAAGTCAAAGGTCTTCAGTTTGTTTCATAGAAGCTAAATAGGCCAGTAAATGCTCACGTTTAAGAAGCTGAGAATAGAAGATCATTTATTGACCCAACCTTGACCTTTTGTGCAACAGGCTTTATAAATGTACACAGCTTGTGCTTCATTTTATAAACCGGACAACTTGTGGATTAATTGAACTGATCACCGACTGTGAAATCAATCGTTTGATGCATCCCTGCTTTACTCCGTAACATCGTCCCCAGATAAATGCTCAACCTGACTGCTGGGCCGTTAGTTAGGATTGTTGAATGCTCAGTGAGTAGATGGATGCTAGCTGCATCCGATGAGGCCTTGAGGAGTGTGTGTGTTGTTGTCTGACCGAACTCTCTCTGTCTTGTGGGTGTGACCGACCCGTGCTGCCGTGCATGTCCTCGGCAGTTAACGGTAATTCTGCTCCGGATCCTCTCCCGCCCTGATCTTTCCATTGACATCATGTGTATCTGAAGCAAAACGGAGCTTCGCCCGCTTCATCCATGTGAACAAACCCCATGATGTGCCAGACTGTATTAACCCACCTCATCTCAGCCCCGGCTGTATCTGTGAGCCTGTAGTTTTAACGCGAGGAAGCACTGAGGGCAAATCCAGCATTGGCTCCACCATCCTCTAATCTCCAATTGGCAACGAGCAGCGCCCCCCCCCCCCACGGTCGTAACCGACGCCGGGGCGTCGCGTTTCGCTCCACCGAGAAACGAGAGCTTCGGTGCGACTTCTGAGGTTTGAGCCTCGCCCCCGAGAACCAAGCAAGCGTTCATTTGCCTGACCCTGCTCCTGCTAGCAGAGCCGTGTCCGCACGCCCCCCCCCACCCCTCCCACCCCACCCCACCCCACCCCCGCCCGTCCGTCCGTCGGACTAACAGACGTGGCCGCAGCTTTTGATGTAACCATGGTAACGCACACGTTGCACACCCAGCGCCCAGGCACAGTGGAAACCAAAGCACGGCCGCCCGATTCATCCGCAGCACGCTGCTCCCAGAACGTAGAGCTGAGTCCCGACCCCTCTGTCCGCCTCGTCCGCCGTCCTCCAGGATGAAACGAACCAGAAAATGCTCGCATCTAAGAAGCTCCTCTCCTCCTCCTCGCGCTCCAGAAACCCTTCCAGATGGTCAAACCACACATTAACGTGTAGTTTGTTGATTACCATTTGGACGCGAAAAACGGTTCGTTTTGTCGAGTCGCTGATGAGACGCTGCACCAACAAAGCATGTGTGTCTCACGTGCACAAGTGAAATTCTCGTATGTATGATACTGAAACACTCTTATACAACCAAGTGAAATCCTCCCGCACGGAGAGTGTGGAATATTTAATAGAGCACTTCAGGTGTATGCCCGAGAGCATTGTGCTTGTTTGTTTTCAGTACTTTTCAGTACTTACGAGCATTTAGTGTGTGTATGTGTGTGTGTGTGTGTGCGCGCGTGTGTGTATAAATGAGGAATATTTTCTCTAATAGTATCTGATTGGCTCCCACTGCAGCGGCCTGGTTTCCCCTGTACCGCGGCCTTACACACACACGCACACACACACACGCACACACACACACACACACACACACTGCACTGCACTGGCCTCATGCTTCTGTTCTCCACACTCACCATGACTTTGTCTGTTTTTCTCCCATCATGCTATGTGTTGCTGCTGCCTGACCACTCCCGCCCTGATGACTGTCTTTTGGCTTCTTCTTCATCCTCCGTCCTCGTTCTGTCCCTCATCCTGCTCCACCCTGACCCTGGTTGTTTTTCCTCCTCTCCCTCTAAACGTCTGTTTGTCTCTCTTTTCTCCCCCTCGTTCTTTGCCGCTCATCTCTCCTCTATTGATGCACATTCCTTCTCCTTATCTTCCTCTTCTTTTGCTTCTTTTTCTTGAACGTCTTTATCTTCTCACCACACATCTGTGCTCCTGCTCCTCCTCTGTCTTCCTCCTCTTGTCCACTCCTTCCTCTCTGTCCCCGCACGGCTGCTGAGCAGAGGAGGCTGAGGGTAAGTCTGAGTCCCGACGGCCTCGTTTCATTAGCCCACTGCTGGAAGCTGAAGGTGCATCTAACGTCCTCCTCTTCTCTTTCATCCTTCTCCTCTTCTACGCCTCCGTCTCCTCTTTGTCCTCTTCTCAGTGTCGAACATCGACCATGCGGTTTTGGATGAGGATCACTCTGGATCGAGGCGGCTCCAGAACCTCTGGAGGTAATAAATACATCGTCTGTCTGCATTTCAGACGAAAGTGTAGTAAATTAATAAATAAATCTGTTGTTTTTCCTGAAAGGCAAGAGCTGCTTTTGTCCTTTTCCCATAAGTTTCAAATGAGACGTCGAATGAAAAAACACTCTTAGCTTTGTTAAATAACAACTCTATTCTCAAAGAGACGTTCAGCTGCTCCCAAAAACACCATCATTTCCTGATTCCTGCAGAAATCTCAGATTCTGTGAAAAAAGTGAAGTATCAGCGTCCAGTGCTCCTAGTGCTTCCTTGGTCTGTCCCCTCTGATTCTGGCCCCAAACGAATCCAGCTGGATGTATAAACACTCTTCAGTTTCCACTTCTCTCAGGGCAGAAGTACTGCGCCAAGTCAGTTTGGCTAATAGATGAATACAGTGTTGAGTCATTATTTTCCTCCTATAAAACTGGGGGAACTGTAAAGCTTTGACATGACTCGAGGCGACGATCAACGCCACACCTCCCCGCTGCTGTTCAGAGGCGTCGGGGAGGTGCACAGGCGAAAATGGGTATTCGACTTTGCACGTTTGTTGCTGAGAAGCAGATGGGTCGCTTAATGTCTGGATTAGACTTCCCGAGTCGTCCTTGAACACCAGTGAAACGACCTCACGGCGAAACGCACCACAGCTCCAAGCAAAGCAATGTTCACATTGACGCCTTTTTGGCCTTTGTTGTACAGTAGTGATTCGTTGCTGCAGTACCGAGACCCAGAGTGAGCTCATGTTCCCAGCCTGTGTTTACACTGTGCTAATGATGATTAATATCCTGTGTGTGTGTGTGTGTGTGTTACAGAGACTCTCGAGAGGAGGCACTGGGTGAATACTACATGAGGAAATATGCCAAATCTTCTGGAGGGGAGCAGTGAGTATCCGTGCTCTTTGACTTGACTTGAAGCTGTACACCAGGCCGGAGGCTCGGTAGGGTTCAGTTGCTCCCAAGCAGAGAGCGGTGTTAACATTAAACAGAACAGGAGGAGCTTCATTGGTCCCCAAAGCTCATCTGCTTCCATAGGTAGAGTTAAAGCCTGATGACTGCGCCTCCAGAGGATCTTCTGCAGAGACAGGAGCCTCCCATGGAGGCCACCTCCTCCACATGGAAGTTGTCTAGGCTGGATGTTGACCAGTATTGTTCTCCTTTCTGAGTCGTGACCAGTATTTCCAGCTCATCTCTCTGGTTCACCAGAGACTTGACGTTTCCCCGTAATGACTTGGGCACAAAGAAACCACTAAACCTTCTTCACCTTTGACCACCAGGAACCATGAGAACACCTCTTCGTCTCAACTGGACCAGGCTGCAAACAGCCTCCAGTAGATTAACACGAGACAACTAGAACACAACAAACATAAAACAAAGCTTGAGGAGAAACCAATAGCTCCCAAATCTAGTTTCTGGCCACGTCGTCTGTGTTGATGTGTGAAGATGGTGGTGATTTGCACATCGTGCAGCCATCGCGGCTCCTTGAGGGACACTGCCTCGTCTCAGCACAACACAACACAAAGATGTCTGGGTTCCTGGCATTTTACTTGAGCCGTTAACCAGAACAAAGCAAACCAGCCACAGACCCGAGATTAAACCAGAAAAATGTGTTTGTCTGTAATGATTAGACCACATCCTGGTTTCTTAGTTGGACACCAAACAAGCACTGTATTCCATTTCCAAGGATTCCAAAGAAATTTTGGTGAAAAGGGAACACCAAGTCATAAAAAACATTCCAAAAAACGTCGCTTCAGTTCCGAAAGCTGTGTTTGTCCCTCGCTGACAGTTCTTGTTGCACACAGTCTGTCACACAGTCTTAACTCTGTGACGTGACACGAGTGTGAAAGCAGTGGTGAGGGCAAACCCTCAGAGTTCTTGCGGGTGTTTCACATCCGCGCGGAGGACAAACGGTCTCGAGTCTGTGAGAGTGTAGGACAAAGGGGAGCGGCGAGAGGCGGGAGGAAAACGGTGGCCTGTTGTTGTAGAGGAGTCTGACGCCGAGACATTCCACCTGACCCGGTCCCCGCAGCTGACCTGAGTGTCGTCCCCATGTTGTGCGCAGCTACTCCGGAGGGTCCGAGGAGCTCTCTGACGACATCACGCAGCAGCAGCTACTTCCTGGGGTCAAGTACGTACCGAAGCGAGCAGATGTGAGCGCCGTGTGTAGCCCTGTCTCTTTGTCCTGATCGGTAAAACTTGTTTGTGGTCTTCAGGGATCCCAACCTCTGGACGGTCAAGTGCAAGGTGTGTGTCCTCCGTCACTGCTCACTCACACACACACACACGGGTCATCGCAACCTGTAAATATTCCTGTACACACACACACACACACACACGGCAGCTCAGTGTGTTTTGTGTCGCAGATCGGGGAGGAGAGGGCGACGGCCATCGCCCTGATGAGGAAGTTCATCGCCTACCAGTTCACAGACACGGTGAGGAAGACCAACCTTGTGTGTCCGCAGCTCGTGAGCCCAGTAAATTCAGTGCAGCTTCATTGAAAGTTCATAGCAAATGGAGCACGAAGAGCACGAGTGCCTCCCACTCTCTGACGACTAAAAAGCAGCCAAATGGATTCTAATGAACAAGCAAAGTGAGAGAGGCTTCTTGTCTTCTTTCCCGGGCGATATCGTTAACCTTCTGGGCATGTCCTGATATTTGTTGTACTCATTAAGGTAGTTTTTTCACCATGTTTGCAGCTGGGGAAAAGACGAGAGAAACAAAGTGTTTTCAGTATTGGTGTATGTCAGTGACTAACAGCATTTCGCGTCAAATACAGGCACTCAGGATGTTTGTTCCGGTTAAATCTGGATAAAGTGAGGCCAGGACTTGAGTCGTAACTTCCTGATGGAGTCACAAGCATGTGATCCTGCTTCGATGACAGATTAAAAGGAATAACTTCAGTCGTGACTTTGCCTTCGTTGGAAATGACTCGCAATCGGGCACGAACACGAGCACGGTCGACGAGAAGCAAACGGTGGAGAGCGCATGAAATGTGGCGCATCGAATCTTACGTCTGAGCGTGTCGCTGCTCCGTGGTAAACGTGGTCCGCGCTCTGCCTCCGCAGCCTCTGCAGATCAAGTCGGTGGTCGCCCCCGACCACGTCAAAGGCTACATCTACGTGGAGGCGTACAAGCAGACGCACGTGAAGTCGGCCATCGAGGGCATCGGGAACCTGAGGATGGGTCTGTGGAACCAGCAGATGGTTCCCATCAAGGAGATGACGGACGTCCTCAAGGTCGTCAAAGAGGTCACCAACCTGAAGCCCAAGTCCTGGGTGCGGCTGAAGAGAGGCCTGTACAAGGACGACATCGCTCAGGTTGTCCATTCGTTCCTTGCTCGTGCCATCTATGAGATGTGTGGACCCAAGAAAAAAGTCCAGTATTTAACATTTGAGAATAGGTTGAGATCGTTTCAGCCCCAAGGCCTCTAATCCTTCGCTTTACTGGATTAAACTGTATCTGAGCCCCATTTTTCCAGTCAGTTCACCATCTCTGTGGTCCTGACTTCCACGTTTAAGCTCCGCCCACAACGGGTCTTTTAAAATGCTCAAACTTCAAATTCATCATTTTGAGGAGTAGAAGATTTGCTGCAGCTTCACTTTTGGGTGCTAACAGGATGAGATGGGGTGTTTTTCACATTTGTTTCAAGCCACTTTCCAAAATCTTGGTACAGAGTACATACAGTAAAGGATGCGAGAATATATATATATAGGCACAGGTACAAAAGTTACAGTATCATGAAAAAGGTTTTAGTGTAACACTCATATGCTTTAGATTCATTACATACAAAGTGTAGTAGCCCCAAATACTTGAGACCAGTGAAAGCTTATGTAGCTATTTTGCTGAGTGACGTGAAGTGAGGGGAAGGTGAACGCACAATAAGAATAAGTTGTGAACAGTTTCTATTCACACGATACGTTTTGGGCCCTTTCCTTCATTCGGGGGGCGTTTGGAGTCTTTCAAAAACTGGACCGGCTGTTATTGTGCCGACAGAGGTTACACACTTGAAGACATTTGACAGGCAAGTGAAAGTGAGGGAGGAGGGACTGGAGCGTTTGTGTTCAGAGATGGAGATCAGAGGGACGAGCTGTGTCCCCTCTGTGCAGGTGGACTACGTGGAGCCCAGTCAGAACACCATCTCCCTGAAGATGATCCCTCGAATAGACCTGGACCGCATCAAGGCCAAGATGAGCCTGGTGGGACACACACACACACACACACACACACACACACACTCACTGTTTTATTTCTCTGCACACACTGATCATGGTCAACTCACATGCGTGTGTTCTTTGTCCTGCAGAAAGACTGGTTCGCCAAGAGGAAGAAGTTCAAGAGACCTGCTCAGAGGCTCTTTGATGCTGAGAAGATCAGGTACACACACACACGCACACACACACACACACACACGGTATAGTAGAGTCTCCATGGGGCTGACAGCTGCTGGTTTGATTGACAGGTCCCTGGGAGGGGAGGTCAGCCATGATGGAGACTTCATGATCTTCGAGGGAAACCGTTACAGTCGCAAAGGTTTCCTGTTCAAGAGCTTCGCCATGTCCGCCGTGGTGAGTACGCCCGCCTTCCAGCCTGAAGGGGGCGCTGTGCCGTGTCAGGTCTTTAGTGTAAACCTCACTTAGTGTGTCTCTCCCTCCCTCCCTCTCTCTCTCTCTCTCTCTCTCTCTCCCTTTCCCTCCTTCTCTCTGACAGATCACAGACGGTGTGAAGCCCACTCTGTCTGAGCTGGAGAAGTTTGAAGACCAACCTGAAGGTCTGGACCTGGAGGTGGTCACGGAGTCAGGTACTGAGCCGAAAGTGAAAGCAGTCGCGCTCCAAGAAAACCTTCAATATTTCAATAGCGTTTTGCACATTCTCCAGAAACAGCCTTAGAATGAACCGCTGTCAACATGACGACGAGTGTAGAACAAGTGTGTGTGTGTGTGTGTGTGTGTGTGTGTGTGTGTGTGTGTGTGTGTGTGTGTGTGTGTGTGTGTACGTGTACGTACACAGGTAAGGAGCGTGAACACAACCTCCAGGCTGGAGACAACGTGGAGGTTTGTGAGGGAGAGTTGATCAACCTGCAGGGAAAAATCCTCAGTGTGGACGGCAACAAGATCACCATCATGCCCAAGCACGAGGATCTGAAGGTGCTCCCACACACACACACACACACACACACACACAGTAGAAATGTCTCTAGCAATACACTGTTTAATGGACTTGTTTTTTAAAAGATCTTCACGCCCCTGACACTTCAGACGTGTTGCATCCAGTCATCTCACGTTTTGCTTGTCTCATTTTATTCCTGTTTTGTGTGTGTGTGTGTGTGTGTGTGTGTGTGTGTGTGTGTTTGCGCGTCCCTCCGGTCAGGACCCCCTGGAGTTCCCAGCTCACGAGTTGAGGAAGTACTTCCGTATGGGCGACCACGTGAAGGTGATCGCCGGGCGCTACGAGGGCGACACCGGGCTGATCGTCCGGGTGGAGGAGAACTTCGTCATCCTGTTCTCCGACCTCACCATGCACGAGGTCTCTGCTCCGTCCATTCCTAGTGGCGAAGAATCTCATGGCAGCCGTCGCGCTTTAAAGTTCAGCCTCCTCTCAGGGAATCTCTCGGGAAACTGTCAACTGCAAATCCCATCTGCGAGATAATCGCGGTTATCTTGAAGATGGAGTGACTGGAGACGCCATCAGCTTCTCTGGGCCATCTCATACTGCTGGTGGCTTTGATCCAGTATGCACACTGGAAATGGAGTCCAACAGACACAACTCATTAGAGTAGAAGGCCGTCACATGCAGCCCTCTGAATGTTTCCTGTTGAACTTGTAGACTTCTGTCGTTATTGTTGTGTTGGAGCTGTGAAAAATGAATGAAAAATCCAGAAAATGTCGATACACGGGGCCAGAAGACGGCTGTAGAGAGAGGAATAGAAACAACAGAGGGGTGAGGGTTTAACATGCAATAACTAAACGGTAAAGTGGGGAATGGGCTTCGTTTCGGTGCGAGTCCGGGCGGAGATGTTTGAGTTTCTCCACTTCACTGGATGAGACGAGAGCAGCTGGACTTCGCCCGGGTTTGCGGATTTGCTTGTTTTACCTCTTAAGATGTTTTCTTCACCCTGTCAGACTGACAAATGCCTTCAACCTCGCTACACATGTCTTTCTGTCTACACTGGGGTCACTGGGAGACAAAAAAAAAGCTTTTCTATTTTCTCCGCTGTTGTCCATCCGTCTTTAAACAGACTTTCCTCCTCTGCGCGTGTGTGTGTGTGTGTGTGTGTGTGCGTGCGTGCGTGCGCGTGCAGCTGAAAGTGCTGCCCAGAGACCTGCAGCTGTGCTCGGAGACGGCGTCGGGGGTGGACGCCGGGGGGCAGCACGAGTGGGGGGAGCTGGTGCAGCTGGACCCCCAGACGGTCGGAGTCATCGTCCGCCTGGAGCGAGAAACCTTCCAGGTAGGAGGCGGCCCGGGGTGGACGGGGGGCCCAGCGGGGCCGGCCTTTTCCATTCTCACGGGGCCAGCTCCGCCGGCGTGTCTGACGTGTGTGTCCCCCCCCCTCCCCCCTCCCCCCCCAGGTGCTGAACATGCACGGCAAGGTGCTGACGGTGCGCCACCAGGCCGTCAACCGCAGGAAGGACAACCGCTTCGCCGTGGCGCTGGACTCGGAGCAGAACAACATCCACGTCAAGGACATCGTCAAGGTCATCGACGGGCCGCACTCCGTAAGCAGCCGGTCCCTCACGGGAGCGTCCCCCGCTCCGCTGCGGACTCCGCCGAGTCTCCAGCGGAGACCTCACTCCCGACCAGGCAGTCAGACTCGGTGCCCGCAGTCAGGACGCACACGCTTGGGGAAAACCCGGAAAACCGTCTCTTCCCACACTGCAGAAGCTTTAAGAAAGCCGGGGGAATTCATCCTCTCCCTCCATAATCACTCCTCAATAAGTAATAAGAGCCTGTGCGGTGTGAATAGGTTGTAGGGGAATTTATTCCAGAACGCAAAAAACGTATGGCTGACCTGAACATGTTGCTGGTGCATCAGTGTTGGTGTGAACAAATGATTGTCCCGTATAATGAATAGTAATCGGACCCGTTGTTGTTTCCATAGTTTTAGTCGTACATTTCATGCGAACGTGGATGTTTCTGAGCTCAAGTAGAGTCATGGAGACCTGCTGCCGAGTCCTAGAAAAAGATCCAGTCTGAGATGAGGCTCAACTCGACCTCTGCCTCTGATCAGGAAATAGGACGATTCAGAGATTTGGACGGTTGAAATAACTGTAATCATAAAGACATTGCACTCACAGCACAGATCAGTAGACGGATATCAATGTTTATTTTCTATCATTATCTCTCTCTTACGTCTCATGAGAGCAGATGAGGATCTGCATCTGCTGTTTTACCGATGTGTGTGCCCATGTGCATTAGGCGCAGCACAGGCCTCATCGTGTGTGTGTGTGTGTGTGTGTGTGTGTGCGTGTGTGCGTGCGTTGCTGCTGCAGGGCCGTGAAGGCGAGATCCGCCACCTCTTCCGAGGTTTCGCCTTCCTCCACTGCAAGAAGTTGGTGGAGAACGGCGGCATGTTCGTCTGCAAGACGAGACACCTGGTGCTGGCGGGCGGATCCAAGGTCAGAGCCCGAAACTGAAAAATACATTTATGCACTTTCTCAAAGTGTTCAACAATACCGTTTATTCCAGTAGTATTTGCATAGTCAATTTTGGGGAAATGAAGGCCCTTAAAAAGTCTGTCAACTCCCACTTTCCAACCGGTTTGACTGTGAAAGGTCTGGAGTGTTAATGGTAGATAACTGAGAGACGCACTGGTTGGGACCGAAGGTTTTTTGTGAATAAACCTAACCTTTAATTAACTCTATGGAGCTTTGTTCCTGCCCGGTTGATCTGACGTCTCTCCTGCTCTATAGATTTAATCACAAATGACAACTGTCAACGAGGTCTGACAGTTTAGCTGAAGCCCTTTGTGAAGTCTTAGATGGGAGATGGAGTCAGCTCCAGGATGTCTGCTGGTCCTCTGTGTACCAAACCGCTGCACCCGCGAGTCTTTCACTGCGGCCTCTCTCCGTCTGCCTCCCTCAGCCCAGAGACGTGACCAACTTCACCGTGGGAGGCTTCGCCCCCATGAGCCCCCGGATCAGCAGCCCCATGCACCACGGCGGCGGAGGTGAGTGCCGACAGGCCGGAACGAGGCAGAGGCAGAGGCAGCTACAAAACCCTGCATTACACAACCCTGGGGATTACACAAGAGATCGGGGCAGATTTTCATGAATCCAAGCCTTGATTACTTTTCGCAGTGTGTGACGATATGCTTTTTCAAACCCGTCATGTTTTTAGCCATCCCAAGTGACACTTTTTTTAAATGCAATGTTTATTAGATGGCTCGATTTAATAGCTTCAATAGTAGAGGGGATAGTCAGTCACTGAAGTAATCAATAGACACGAGTTGTGTGTGTCGGCTCAGGACTGGCTGTCATTTCCTGTTTGCTTCACCGCGGCAACCACACATTCTTGAGTATTAGTATGTTATTATTATCTAATTATCGCTTTGCACAACATTCTGTTCTTTATATTCACATTCGCATTCACTTCACGGTTCCTCTCAGCCGCTCCTCCTCGGCCCGTGCTTCCACTTCTCTCCTTTGTCTTGAAATGGCTTGTTTTACGAACCGATGGCAGCGCTGCCAGGAGACTCTCATCCTAAGTAGAGAGTCTCATGAGCAGAATGTTGGTCTTCCGGCTCGACGTGTGTGTGTGTGTGTGTGTGTTATCTGTCGGTAAAACTCTCCCAGTGGAGTGAACCTGGAGCCAGTGGCGGGATCCCGTCGCACAGACACGAAAGCGTTCAGCTTCAGTTACTCGTCCCTATTAAGTCTGCTCCCCACAAATCCAGAGGACGCTTCCCTCACTCTCCCTCACACTTTCCCCCCCGCGTGGGATCTGTCAAATACTCCATTCGTTTTTATCTCCTTCTCGCAGTGACCCTTCATTCGTGGGGCGCCGGTAACAGTCGCCCCCTTTGATACAAGATGGCGAGCTGGACGCAGATGTGTGCTGATGTGTGTGTGTGTGTGTGTGTGTGTGTGTGTGTGTGTGTGTGTGCTCCTGCAGGAGCGCCGCAGAGAGGAGGAGGAGGGGGAGGAATGGGGCGTGGCCGAGGCCGGAGGGACAACGAGCTGATCGGCCAGACCGTCCGCATCTCCCAGGGCCCTTACAAAGGTGAGAGGCGTCCCCCGGGCGTCGCCATGACGACCGGCAGCAGGCCGGACTGCGGCCCTCGCCTCTCACGCGTCCGCCTCTCCTTCCCTCCCAGGCTACATCGGGGTGGTGAAGGACGCCACCGAGTCCACGGCCCGAGTGGAGCTGCACTCCACCTGCCAGACCATCTCGGTGGACAGACAGCGTCTCACCACCATGTGAGGGTCCCCCCGCACACACACACACACGCCGTGATCCTCAGACCCGGTTGGACCGGAGGCGGAGTCGAACGCGTGGCTCAGAAAAGGAGGGGGTTGAAAAGTAGCCACTGGAATGTATTCTCATTAGCTCGGAAACGCTTCAGTGGAAAAGGTTGCGGGTAGTTGGGAAAAGGTCTGGTAGCCTGGTTCGAGGCTGTTACAGGGGCCTGGTCCTGGCAACACGTCGCTGTGCTCCAGGGGCAACACGGGGCTACAGCAGAGAAGGCACCTTTTGAACAACGTGCAAACCAACCTTTGTGGTTATTTGTTTTAAATCAGGCATCGAAATTGAATCCTTTTAACTGAATTGAACTGAACTCGCTGCATCGGCGTATTCACGTGTAAACAGCCTGCACAAACACTACCAGAGAACACAGGTAGATGCGCTCTGGGTCGTGTCTGAAAAGGCCGGGCCATCGTTTTGAGTTTGCGGCCCTCGATGCTGGAGAGGAGCTCGAATCGGGCTCTTGGAGCGCGTTGAAGTTGTTTATTTTCACTCCAGCCTTTATCAGGAGTGATGCCGTTCTCACTGCCGTCGGCGGCTCAACGCCAAACCCTTTCTAATCTCTCTCTCCTCCCCCCTCCTCCCCCCTCCTCCCTGCAGGGGAGCCAAGAGACACAGTGGGATGACCTCCACCCATGGACGTACGCCCATGTACGGCTCTCAGACGCCCATGTACGGCACCGGCTCCAGGACGCCCATGTACGGCTCCCAGACGCCGCTGCACGACGGTGAGACGCCGCCTCGGCCCCGCGGGCCAATCGGAGCGCGGCGGGGATGACGTCACCTCTGTCCGCCCCTGGCCTCCGGCTCAGGGTGTTCTCACTGAGCCGGGGCTGCACGCCATCCCCAATGCAGCAGACGGCCCCGGGACAGAAACACCACCGAGAAGTTCTCCCACTGTATTGATAGGAAACCGGCGCAAATGGATGAAGTCGTACCTCTCTCTTGACATCTTCAGATTATCTCTGTTTCCCTTACAACGATCTCTCCGACACGGTCAGAGCCTCTCGGCTCCTGCTGCTCTTTTAATGTTGAACAAGGCTGAAAAAATCCTTAAAAAATAAGGCTACTCGAGGAGAAATGGCAACATATCGGAATCAGATCAAACATCTCTTGGTCTTTGCTGTTCTGAGGGCAACGTATCTGTATCTATATAACACATATGTAGTGTTGCAGCTCTGCTCAGTTTGCAGCTGTTTGTTGTTCTGTCTTTTTTCCCCTCTTCATTACTATTTTTTGTTAATATGGCATGCGGAGCACACCGAGTTCCGGTCATTTCTTCCAGTGCGGTTCCCTTCCAGCAGGGGCGTCCAACTCATTCCACAATGGTCCCGTGTGGCTGCAGGTTTTTGTTGCGACCAAGCAGCAACACACCTGGCTTGACCCTTTCAATGAACTGATCCCAACCTTCAGACAGCTGATTGGTCAGACTGTGAACTCTCGATTGGCTGGAACAAAAACCTGCAGCCACACGGTCTTAATTGCACGCGTGTGCGCGCCGCACGGCGTCCCTGTGTGGAGTCGTGAATGAACGATCGGCACGCACCGTCCCGCTGCTCCGCTGGGCTGACGTGTTCTCCTCCTCCTCCTCCTCCTCCTCCTCCTCCTCCTCCTCCTCCTCCTCCTCCCTCCTGCAGCAGGGAGCCGGACGCCTCACTACGGCTCCCAGACCCCGCTGCACGATGGCAGCAGGACGCCAGGCCAGAGCGGAGCCTGGGACCCCAGCAACCCCAACACCCCCTCCAGGTGCGCACACACACACACACACACACACACACACACACACACACACACACACACACACACACACACACACAGTCAGTTTGTTGCTGTATCGTTGCAGTAAAAGGGCGCTGAAGCAGTGAAATGATTTCCAAAAACTTTTCGGAGCATGTCAACAGATCTATCATGGATACAAGTACAAAAGTACAAAAGAATGTACCAAAACTGTCCGGGATCACACACACCTTTTTGTTCTGTGTCCTGAGTCCTGATCCTCCTCTTGCTCCCCTCTCCAGGAACGAGGAAGAGTACGACTTCGGCTACGATGACGAGCCGTCGCCGTCCCCTCAGGGCTATGGAGGAACCCCCAACCCCCAGACCCCAGGGTACCCAGAGGTGCCCTCCCCCCAGGTCAACCCCCAGTACAACCCCCAGACGCCAGGGACGCCGGCCATGTGAGAGCACACACACACACACACACACACACACACACACACACACACACACACGTTCTCAATTTCGTCTGGAGATCATGGAGTACGATTTAGTGAGCTTTGTACAAAGCTTATGAAAATGTCTGATGAATCACTGACTGTGTGTGTGTGTGTGTGTGTGTGTGTGTGTGTGTGTGTGTGTGTGTGTGTGTGTGTGTGTGTGTGCGTGTGCGTGCAGGTACAACACGGAGCAGTACTCCCCCTATGCCGCCCCCTCCCCTCAGGGCTCCTACCAGCCCAGTCCCAGTCCTCAGAGCTACCACCAGGTGGCGCCGTCTCCGGTCGGCTACCAGAACACACACTCTCCCGCCAGCTACCACCCGACCCCGTCCCCCATGGCCTATCAGGTGAGAGGGCCGCTGAAACCAGCCTCCCATAGCTTCTACGTCGAGGACCGAGTGATCCCGGTTCCACCGTTGTTCAGCGGTCCTCTGATGGTTTGACGCTGGCTGAGGGAATGAAGAGAGAACAAATGGGTTTTCACTGTGTGTAGAGCAGATTTAGAGAAGACCTGGGCTGAGGCAGGCAGTACGCCAAGTGATACATAGTGTATGAAAATGCACATGTCAAGAATCTCGATTTGAGATATGAACCTGCCAGATGAATGGTGAACTGATGCAACTCTGTTGTGAAAGATGGAAGATGTGGCGAGTGATGATGAATTGCACATCTCCGACTTCCTAAAGCAATGTCGCGGACGTCACTGGCAGGATGATTGTTATTGTTCCCGGATAGGTCCGTGCCACAGCTAGAGCTGGAACCGGGACAGAAAGCACAACGGTCCCAACACGAAACAGACATCATCATAAGTCATGCATCAGTCGGGAACAAAGATCTCGTTTCCCCCTCCCCCTCCCCCCAGGCCAGTCCCAGTCCCAGCCCTGTGGGCTACAGCCCGATGACTCCTGGAGCTCCTTCTCCTGGAGGCTACAACCCTCACACCCCGGGCTCCAACATCGAGCAGGGCAGCAGTGACTGGGTCACCACCGACATCCTGGTCCGGGTCAAAGACTCCTTCATGGACCTGATGGGTCAGACCGGGGTCATCCGCAGCGTCACGGTAACCGACACGCACTCAAAGCACCCCTACAAATGCAAAGGGTTTTTTTAGATCACACTTTTCACAGCAGCATAGCTCATTATTTTGTAGGCCGACATCAGGTTTAGATTCACTCGCATGTGTAATGTCTCTTACAGACCTCAGAGTCACATGATCTCGGTCACATGATCCCCCGATTGTATCCAACACGAATCATGTTTGACTTTGATGTGGTAAACAGAGGGAAATGTGTTAGAGTTGGCCTCCTCTGAGGAGATCTGTCTGTGGTTGTTTATTCAGATTTTTATCATTATTGTTACACACTTTAGTCAACCACTCAGCTATGTCTGGATGTTTCCTGGTGGTGATTTAAGTTCCCTAGTGAACTTAGTCATCAACCATCCCGGAGCTGGATGACCGGTTTTTGAGTCCTTTATTTTTTTGGAGTCCTGTTTTGCCTTTTAATTCCTAATTTTGGTTAAGGTGGGAGAAGGTGTTCTCTCTCTCTCTCGTCCTGATCAGCTCACAGTCGGGTCACATGTGATGTGACCAGGGTGTTAGATGCAGATCGGGTGAATTTATTCCGGGACGCAATGACATATCAACATACTCACAGTGTGAGCTTAAACAAATGTTTCCTTTGTAGTCATTAGGCCTATTCTGTGACATTTCCACTGTGATAACTGTTTCTGTAGTTTGTTTCCTATTTGTATATATTCCTATATTTCATGCAAACATTGGTGTTTTAGAGACCATGTTAAAATGTGTCTTTAAGCCTTTGCTCAGTGTGGCTGTTTAACACGTGCGTGTGTGTGTGTGTGTGTGTGTGTGTGTGTCCTGCAGGGGGGCATGTGCTCAGTGTTCATGCAGGAGTCTGAGAAGGTGGTCAGCATCAGCAGTGATCACCTGGAGCCCGTCACACCCACCAAGAACAACAAGGTAACACAGCGAACACTTTGCAAACCCTAACCCTGAATCACTCTGCATCTGTCTCAGTCTCTGGAGCTTTGTTCCCACCCAGCTGGTCTCAGGTCCTGTTGTGTGCTTGAGATTCGATTACAAACTATGACTGTTTAGTGAGTTAAAGATGTGTTCGCTGGAAATGCAGACGGGCTCTGGAGGTTTAGTCCTCCAGAGCCCGAGTCTGCAGAAGAGCGGTGTTGAGGTTGTTAATTCCAGGACTGATGCAGATCCCCTGCCTCGGCTCTCAGAGCTCTGAGTCTGTGCTTGCGTCCACGCGTCCAGGTGAAGGTGATCCTGGGAGAGGACCGAGAAGCCACCGGCATCCTGCTCAGTATCGACGGAGACGACGGCATCGTCAGGATGGAGCTGGACGACCAGCTCAAGATCCTCAACCTGAGGTTCCTGGGACGCCTGGAGCACTGAGGAGGAGGAGGAGGGGAGGAGAGGAGAGGAGAGGCTGCAGCCTGGACTGGACTTCACTTACTTTAGCAGCAAACACACACATAAACATACATACATACACAATTGTAAACATCCATATAGAGCAGAAGCAGCTCCTCTCTCTCTCTCTCTCTCTCTCTCTTTGCTCCATTTTGGTTCCATTTTGAGCTTTACTGTTTTCTTAGTACCATTCTACATCTGTTTTTAGTGATTTCTTCATGTTTTGTCTGTGCTCTGTTTTTTTTTGGGGTGGGGGGTGGGATTGGAGGGAGGGAGCAGGAGGGTTGAAAAAATCTGTTTCAAAGTTGTCAAATAAACTGTCAATCAGTGGATGTGTCTGGTGTTTGGTTTTTATCCCACATAGATGTACACACACACATGAACACCTTCCAGTTAACACATAGTCCAAGTTACACACTGAAAATGTCTGAATTAGTCATCGAGACCTGCAGTGTAAACAAAGCCTCTAAAATCTGAAGTTTGCGTAAAATAACTGAACTGAAACCAAATGTATGTTTACTCAAGAAATTCACGAGAACATGTTCTGTATCCAGACTTCTGACCCCTCCTCCCATTTTTACTAGGTGTTGGATGCCTCAGGTCTCCGGTTCCAGCTGCTTCTCATACGACTGAGCCGAACTTGAGTTTCTCAAGGAAAGTTTTAAGACTTTGGCTCCATTAAAAAAAAGCATCCTCGATGACACTTCAGTCTGATGGTGCTGCATTTACTAACATTAAGACGTGAAGTCACGTCCTCACATGCTTCAGGATTGTGAACTTTTCAACCTGGAGTCTGATAGCATGACCAGCAGACACATCAGGTCCTCAGTCCTCTGTGTGTGTGTGTGTGTGTGTGTGTGTGTGTGTGTGTGTGTGTGTGTGTGTGTGTGTGTGTGTGTGAGTGAGTGAGTGAGTCAGATTCAGAGAAAGTGTGACTGATTTATTTCACTGGCAAATTCCAAGTCATTGAGATACATAAATGATGCGTGGCGAGACTGTAGATGGTAGAAAGAAGCTTTATCGATCCCCCTGGTAGGTTTCCATTGGGAATTCCAGTTGTAGTTCCATTTTGTGAAGTGAAAGTGTGAATCTGTTGCAGTTACACTCTAAAAACTTAAGATAATCTCCAACGAACCGCAACATCAGTTTAAGCATATTGAAAAGTACGTCTCTTCATTTCCTGTTGTTTTCAGTCCACACCCTGGAGTGTAGCCCCCCCCCCCCCCCCCGCCCCCCCCCCCCCCCCCCCCCCCCCACACACACACACACACACACACACATCTTCCCTCCCCAGGTAACACACCCCCAACCAAGTGGATCACCAGACGCCCAGTGTGTGCCGCTGCCCGGTTGCTGGAGCCGGGGGGCTGCAGGGCGTCCCCGGCTGCTGGTGGTTGATGGGCAGGTAGTAGAAGGGGGTCTGGGGGGGGCAGGGGTGTCCGTTGGAGGAGCCTAACGGCATCATCTTGGTGGGGGCGTCAACCTGGGGGTCACAGCCCACCGTCAGGTTGCGAGAGAGATGCATCTTCACCTGGAACCACACCTCCCTTCCCTGGAGGAGGAAAAGGAGGAGGAGGTTCAGGCATCACACTGTGTGCTGTTTCAAAATTTACAAAACGTTCTCATCGATTACATTTTTATACCTATTGCACACAATGACACCTGTATCTTTCTATCTATCTATCTATCTATCTATCTATCTATCTATCTATCTATCTATCTATCTATCTATCTATCTATCTATCTATCTATCTAATGAAATATGTAAAACAGTCATGTATCGACTATACTGTAGGGCATAAAATGCACCATAATTATCAAACGGAATTTCATGGAATTACAATTCTACTTCCTATTTGCAACCTCCAATCCAATCCCATTCCAATTTATAGAATTGAATTGGAATTTTGGAAACATTCTCAATTCTCAGTTCAGAGTTTTGCCAAGCCTGGTGTGGGGTCAGGCGCAGTCATCGAGTTACTGAGAACTCTGACTCCTCGTTGCACACCCATCAAAGCAGAGTGCTGATGTCTTCCCTGGAAGTCGGAGAGTGAGGTAGGACCTGGAGTGTGGCTGACTGTTTTCTGTGCTGTTCTCAAACTGAGGGTTCAGATGTTCACTGAGATGAACCCATACCCTGTTGCACCAACAAATCATAAACATTCAGACCAATGGGCACAGTGAACATAACCAACGAGAGGCTTCAAAGACATTCCAGAGCTGGAGTTGAGAGCAGAGAAATGCTGGCGAGACTGGCTGCTCTGCGCTCTGTTTTTGTGGTGTTTTGTTGTACTTTTGTGATCTCCTGATGGATCCTACTGTGGTTTTGGAGAAGTTTGTTCAGGAGAGGAGCTTCTCTCATTGACAGCCTCCATCTGGAGTTCTCCATGAAGTTGTTACTGGATCCAGATTTAACATCCTGGGGCTCTTTGGTAACATCAGGAGACTTAAGTCAGGTTTCCCTAATGGATTGAGTGGGACGTAGCAGGGAGATGAAGCTCTGAAGATGGTGGAGTCCATTCTGAACAACTGGGATCATTCATTACATAACACCTCGATGGAATAGAACATGGAAATGGTGGACACAAAAAAAACTCTGCTCTCTAACCCAAAATTTCATCTGGTGAGTTGTGATGAAGACTTTGGGACAATATTGTTTCACAGTTTTGGGGATTTTAGCAGAAGAAAAAATACAAAGAGTTGGATTAAAAACAATCCTAATATGCCTCTGTCTCCCTCTGGAGCTGTAGGACTGAGGCAGACAGAAACAGATTTGGCTTTCTGGCTGCTCCTTGATGTCATCTTCACTTCAGCTACAGCTTCATCTTCATCTTCATCGTCATCTTCACAGATGCTTGTTTTGACTTTGAGACTGTGGCGAGAGTTGATATTTCATCTGGTGACATATGAAAACAGTAATAACCTGGGAGCACAGACTTCTTTTGTTCAGACCAAGAGTCAGTCCAAGAGTGTGTGGGTGCAGAGACGGTGAGACTGTGAGAAACTCTAGTGGGGTCTCACTCAGCTAGAGATCAGTAGGAACGGCGGTTTGTTCTGTTCCCTCACAGCAGACTGACTTCTCTGCCAGTGTTTCCCCTTGTCCGTTGTTCCAACAAAGTCCAGAAACATGCTTAAGATTGAATCTGCCCCTTGTGTTCTATAGCAACAGAACAGCTGCAATTTGTTCTGACCACCTCCTACACTATTTCACACAACTGCTTCATCATGTTTGCAGCATCCAAAGCTTTGTTTGTCTCCCTTAACATTTTCAGCATCACAGCTCTGGTTTTAGCCTCAGCCCAAAAGCTCCAGATCTTCTTCTTCCGCTTCATCTTCTCCTTCATCATCTTTGTCTCCATCTTGTTTTGAACAAGATGAACAAGAGTCGACAGCTGCCAAAGTGTGTCTTCATGCTGTAATAACTCTCCTGTGTAGAAGGTGTTTCCATGTCATGTGGCTGAGGCTGAAAGTACTCCAGTCTACATACGGGCTGATTCAAGTGGAGATGATCAAACGTCTGTGTTTCCATGGTAGCAGGATGTTGCTGTGACGTTGCCACGGTTACAGGGTTCATGTCATCAGGATCTAAAGCCGGATGTCACTGGAGTGACCAGCACTGACCTTGTCGTCTCTGATGCACTGGATCTCAAGATATTCTCCCAGATGTGGAGCCAACACCTGACGGACATCTGCATCCTACACACACACACACATACACACACACACACACACACATGCACACACACACTCTGTGAAAACACTCTGAAAATACCTACCATCCAGCTGAGCACCAGCAGCGTGTGTGTGTATTACCTTGTAGAGTTGATCACATGATGGAGTGATACCAGCAGCCTCCAGCAACCTGCAACAAACACACTTTGTCACATTCCCCAAATTGAGACAAAGAATAATGAGGTGAAGGAAAAGGTGTATGTGTGTGTGTGCGTGTGCACTCACTTGTGGATGTCAAACTGTGCTCGTAGTTTCAGGTTAGTCTGAAAGTATTTCAGTGGTGAGTTCATTCCCTCCACACATGCCGCACACACTCCGTGTTTCAACCATTCTGCTCTCCTGTCACACACACACACACACACACACACACACACACACACACACACACACACACACACACACACACACACACACACAAAGATTACTGTTGACATCAGGGCTGTCATTATTCCCTCATAACCCTCAACTGTAATTTGAACCTGTGGAGTTACGGACTATTATCAGCAGCAAGTGAAGTGTGTGTGTGTGTGTGTGTGTGGGGGGGGGGGGGGGGGGGGTTTGTGGGTTCGCACCAGAAGTGGAAGCTGGGCTGACGCTGCAGTAAAGACGGCCAGTGTTTGTTAAGCTCCGCCTCCAGTTCCTGGAAGACAGGTGGCATCAGCCAATCAGGCGGTGGCTCGCACTTAAGTGAGGCTGCGAGCTGATTGGCCCGGGACTCACCTGCACGTCTGAGTGGAACATGGGCCAGCAGTTGCAGCACTGAAACACGTGAAGAGGCCTGAGAGCACCAAGCACAGGAGGTCAGAGGTCACAGCAGCAGCAGCCAATCACAGAGGGCGCTCCTGGTCGAGACACGTGATTGGCTGCTGCAGGATGCCATGCTGTGAGCAATAATCTGACTTTTTATTCATCCATCCATCCATCATCCATCCATCCCTCTATCCATCCATGTATCTATCTATATTCACCAGAGGCCGTGGATGGTCCAGCTGTCGATGTCCTCTGGGATACAACATTGAGACGCTTGGTCGAGAGACTGAGAGAAGACAGAATCACGTCAGTCAGACCTTTCCTCCTTCCTGGCTTTTCTCCTCCTTTCCATCTTTTCCTTCTCTACCTCCACAAACTTCCTTCATCATATTTCTTCATTCGTCATTTCTCCAGTGCTGCCTCCTCACTAACTTCCCAATCTGGTCCACTCTGTTATTTCACTTGGATTTTTATTTATATTATTTTAACATATTTCTCTATCCTGGTCAGGTGGAGTCTAGTGTCCTTATTCCATTCATTATTCATTTATTAAGCCCTTCACTCATTTATCCTGTTTTATTTGGTGTTGGTTTGCTATTGTTTAATTATTATTGTTTTATTGTTCTACTGTTCTTTTTTTCTTGTAAAACATTTTGTGCTTTAAGCCTTGTATGAAAGGTGTTGTTTTAGAGTTGGTAATAATAATCATCATCATTATTATCATTATTGCTGTTGTGATTGTTTATATTTTTATAATGAGGAGTAGGAAGAGGAGGAGGACAGAGCTAACCTGGCAGAAGCCTGCAGGCCACTGCAGAGAGAAGGTCACACACTTCCAGGAGCAGAAGTTTTTGTCAGACGGGAGCATCTCATCCTCCCAGTCCGGTCTCGGAGCGCCAGAGTAAACAGGAAGTAGCAGCAGGATCAACGCTGAGCTCCACATCGTCTCTGAGATCAAAGAGGAACAAAGGACTGTCAGAGTGAGAGAGAAACAGACAGACAGAGGGCGACTGACATCTGCAACACATATGAAATAATATGATATACTTTATTCACTGTCCCGCTCAGGGACATTAGTCTTGGCCTCAGTCACGACAATCAATACATCATCGTATCGACCATACCATCAGTACATTCTAGAAAATTGCCATAATTAAAGTATTGCACAAACTTTGGCTTTAAACAACATTGTTTAGAATAAGAGGAACTGCTGAGGGTAGGGTGTCATATTCTTGATGAAAAATATTATGGGATGGCTCAGTCACTGTCCTCTAGGCTTGCCTGAGAACAGTTTGTTCATGAATAAACTGCAAGGTCTGATAATAACACCCATAGGGTGCAAACGCCATTCAAATGTTTGCATAAGTATTTTGTATTGGTTTATGTTTTGTATTGTTATTACTATTAGGATCAGTTTTTGAGTCAACACAGCATCTTGATATAGCTTTTGCAGCATGTCTTGTGGTCATCAGTCTGGTCTTTAAAAACACTGTATTCAATAATCTACTTGACAACTTGGCAACGTGCGAGAAATAAATAACTTCAATATTCCTCTGTCTCGTGTAAAATAAACATTGATGTATTTCAATATCTGATCTTGGAAGAGGCTTAAACAACTTACCACACAGCTGCCGCTACTCTGAGCCAGTTTCAACTCCGCACTGTCGAATGTCAGCAGAGCGAGAAGTGAAACCATGAGCAAAGCGGGCTGAGCCAGGTGTCAGGGAAGAGAAACCCAAGCTGATAGACGCTAATGCAAAATACTCATTCAGAACAGAGGGGAAACAAGTGAAGAGAAACTTCACGTGACTATGCTCCGTTGCTGACTCTGTGCAGACGATACGCAGGTTTATGTCTCTGCTGAACCTGCAGCTTCATCATTGATTTTCAGGGCACAAACAATGGAGGAGAAGTTGAAACTTAGTTAAAACACAACCTGAAAAGAAAATACCTGTATGCCTCCTGTTTACATTTGTTCATCCAATCACAAGGTGACCTGAAACTACTAGCAACTACAGCTGTGCAAGAGCGAATCAGATGCCTCAGTGAAAGTTTTTTGTCTCTGTGTCGTCTGGGAAATTTCCTTCTTAGATTAAATCTAACACTCAGATTCAGAACCCAGAGCAAAAACTAGCAAAACTAACCTCTGCAGGTTCCTGACGTCATGATGGGAAGCTTCTGTTTGAGTTTTTCCCTGTGGTTTAACTCACTGGTAAATTCAAGACAAGATTAGAGATAGATAAGATAAGAGCAGATGTTTTTTTATTAGTCCCACAGTTGGGAAACTTGCAGTGTTGCAGCAAGGATCAAACACAGTAGTAAATATAGGGAACGAAGCAGAAAATACAAAAAACAAAAGTGATATTTTAATTGTTTCACTTCACTGGAATATGCTGATATGTTCGGAAGATAAACTCTGTTATATCACATTAACAAGAAGTGGTGCAATTAATGTGTCACTGATCAGTAACACATATATATGAGTGTGTGAGTGTGTGTATGTGTGTGTGTGTGTGCGTGAGAGAGAGATAGTGTGTGTTTGTGTTAGTCAGCGCACTCAGTTTGGACTCTATCACGGTTCGTAGTTTGGCTGAGATTCAAACACACTGGCACTCAGTGTGTGTGTGTGTGTGTGTGTGTGTGTGTGTGTGTGTGTGTGTGTGTGTGTGGGTGCGCATGTCCTTGCTGGAGAGAAGAGAGACGACACAGTGAGACACACACGGCTCAGACATGAATCAGCTTCTGGTAACAATATCTACGTTTCCTCTGCCTGTTTGTCTGTCTACGAAGTGTGTGTGTGTGTGTGTGTTTTCTGTCACCTTGTAAAGTGAAAGTTTGAGGAAGTTTTGAGCTGAGTTTATGAGCTTTTATGAGGGAGGAGGACGGTGAAGTGAGGAGGAGGAAGGTGAAGTGAGGCCTGACCTTGGGACTAGACGCAGGTGTTTCAACTTTCTCTTCTGTTTCTCAGACGTTGTTTTCTGTCTGTGTCTGGATTCACAGGAGTTCCTCGGAGTTAAGATCTATTTATAACTGTTTATACTGCAGCAGGATCACCTCACATGACCTGCCGCAGGGTCAAACTGTGTCTACGAATCTGTGTGTGTGTGTGTGTGTGTGTGTGTGTGTGTGTGTGTGCGCGCGCAGGCTCACTTTATCTCCCAGTCTCAACAGCGAGCTAGCAGCTGCTCAGCACGTACACAGAATTGGACTGGGAATCTGGATCAAAGTAGTAGTAGTAGTAGTATAAGTTAGTAGTATAAACTAATATAAACATTAAATGGCACTTTATATTTACATGTGCCTGAAATATTCTGTTGGTATGAAATGCTTGATAACTTGGCATTTTATGAACATGTTAAAGAATGAATGGGAGTTCAGGAGGATTTGAGTGAATGCCATGAGCTGATAAAACCACGTTTTCACCAACAACCACCGAATGCTTAGCCAGGCTCTGACACAGAGACTTCATTTTAACTTTAAAATTGTGACAAATTCATACTCTGTTCGTGTTGTTTTCAACATATTGATAAGTTGTATCGTTTTTCTATCGATGCCTTCTCAAAGACCCTGTGCCCTTTCTCTCTCACTCTAACTGTCTATCCAATACGCATTGGGTACAAATAGGGCAATATACAAAATATAATATAATATAATGTAATATATATATATGTAATATACAAATTATAAGTATTGACCTATATACAAAATGTTAAAGAAAAACTTACATTACATCTGAGTTGTTTTAACTTTCATTTCATGCAACATGACGGAAGAATCTAAGATATCCCATTTGTGAAGATGAGATGTCCATGATGAAGATGAAGATGATGAAAGAGAATAAAGGAGCCAGTGAAGCTTGTCATGACCTTTTGAATCCTAGATGATTCATGAGTTGAAACGACAAAGTGATGAAGTTGGTCTGAAGCAGATCATTTTTCATTCAACATCTCCTACAATAAAAGTCCTGTGATTCTGAAACCTTTTTGAGAAACTATTTACAACAGATCCGAGAATGCAGCTCATTCATCATGAATTTCAGAGTGAATCATGGATCGGGTCCCGAGATGTTTCAGCTGCAGACGGACAGGGAGTCCTGCTGGAACGCCTCGGACTCGAGAGCTTTTATTGCTGAGCACAAATGATAAAAATACAAGATGACACTTGAAGATGGACCAGATATCATTAGATAAAATGCACAATGCCAGACTACATGCAAAACTCCAGAAAGATTAGCAGGTCCTTAATGAATGACTGTGAGTAATCACCAGAGTGAACTACCATTTATTACTGTCTATAAATCCACGTCTTGGCTTTGTTTCTGTATTGGTCAAGTCTTACTGTTTTAGTTGGAGGTGAAGCACCTTTCAAAATGTGATTAATGCAGCTTTTCTGCAGCTGTGTTATTTTTTTACTTCCAGACTTATTTTTCATGTATTACAAATAGATGAATAGTTGAAACAGCGGGACTGTAAACAACAACAAAGAAATATTCAGCAAAAAAAAAAAAAACAGAACACACAGTTTCAGGTCATATATATAGTTTCAGTGCTTCAGACCACACACAGTTTCATCTGTAGCGCTGATGCTTCTCCTTTCTCTGTTCCGACAGAGAGTTCCACTTCTGGCCCAGCGAGCCTTCAGCAGCTCTGCCCGACAGATGAGGAACAAAGTCCCAGACGCCCAGAAAGTCTTTCAGGTAACACCCTGGAAATGAGCAGAAAGGAGACATTTGCTCGACCATGCCCAATAACCTGCTGGTATCCAACACCCCAGGAGTTCATAACCTCCAAAGCGTTGGTTAAAATTGGTTCTCAAGGCTTTAAGCTTTGGATGACACCTTATTTCACCTTTTTGGTGGCTCTATTATAATCAGGTCTGAACCACCTGCACATACACACACACACACACACACACTTGGCTGTCTGTGTGTCTGCAGGAGGACAACGGGCTACCAGTTCACATCAAGGGAGGAACCATTGATGTGCTGCTGTACCGTGCCACCATGACAATCACCATCGCAGGTACGAGGGCGTCAGTATGAAGTCGACATGTGGTTGCCAGATCAGCATGAAAAGAGCCAGATCTGAGCAGAAACAGAGTGCTATATTCTCAGAGCTACAAATAGGACCGTATCGTAGACTCTGAGGCATTTCCGATGAGCTCAGAGCAGGAGAAATGCTCCATTGAACTCCTCTAGGTCGTCTTTGGCAGTGAAACGCTTCCTCTGAACAGGTTTCAGGTCCTCCATGATGCTCTGAGGTTGACAAGGGTGATATACTATCTACGTCTCCTCCACAGGAGCCTGTTACTCTCTGTACTGGCTGCTGGTTGCTGCGCTGCCCAAGAAGAAGGAGTAGGAGTGGACGTCTCACTCTAACGCCTGGAGATAATGATGTTTGAGATGTAAAATTCTGCCTGATTTCACCCGGAGCTGCCCCACTGTCTACCAGCAAGATGTACAAAGAGTGGAACTGTGTGGATCCTGTTTCTGGGGTTTAAATGACGGTTTGTCTTCGAGTTTCTGAGAAAACGCATGTAAAAATGCAGCCTGATAAAGAATAAAGGCCAGGAGTAAAAACTGTGTCTTGGTGCGATTTGTTAGAGACGTATAAGTCCATCGGTTTGGATTTCAGTAAAGGAGCCCCTCAGGGTAGCTGAGAGCTGACCAGACATTTTAATGGAGGAACATGTTTGCTATCTCAACTTTTCCCACAATGTTTTGGTCTCTCTCATTCAAAATGAATGTGGAACAACGGCACTTCCGTTGCCACAATACACGTATATACATCACTGTATACAAAGAGTAAAAGGGTCTGTTAAGAAACAGCTGCTCTTTCTTAGTACACGTACTTCCCTGTTCTTGTGTTCTTGTAGAAAAGCGCCATCAGGGTCAGAAAAGTTCCATTTCGACTCAAAAATCTGCATCTCACCAAAAAGCTAAAAAAATACCCAGGATGTGTTCTGGTCCCATCCATTTAATATGGGAGATATCAGAGCGGATTTGTGAGGACATACAAGAGTGCGTGTTAGCGTCCTTGAGTGAAAACAGGCTGACCGAGGAAGCTAAGTCCAGAATGTGTGAATGAGTGGGAAAGTTAACGTGCTGCACCAAGTAAAAACTGTGAAGAAACAGGAATATGTTCACTGACAGCCCGGATGCCGGTAAGATCAGGAGAGATTGAGATTCTCACAAAAATGTAGTGGCTGCACGGAGAGTTTAAAGGATGATCATATTGCTTTGTTGTTTTCTTCCTCTGTTGAGGTTGTCTGAGGTTATTTGTCATGCTTCTTTCAAGGATCAGTAAAAATCAGATTTAAGATCTCCATCCATCTTTAAGCGGAACAAGCCTGAGCCTGGACTATGTAAAGAGAGACAGATCTTTAGGGACAGCTGCAGCCATAATTTCCCTTTGGGGTTAAGTAGAAAGTTTTCTACTTAATATTGTGCTATTTAGAGAAGTTGACTCCAGGACTTAAGACCAGACTTTTTTAGTCTGAGAAGAAACATCTTCAAGAACCTAAGAGCAAAAGTCCAGTTGCTTCTGTTTTGTTTGCATAAAACTACCAGGACCTCAAAAACGGAGAATCTCCTTACATGTACAGTTTTTAAATACTCATCAAATGTTTGTTGAAAACAATAAAAGGTTGCACGGCTGCAGGTCTGTACATTTGCATTTTTCCATCTAGATAAAACATCCTTTTATTTATCACACACAATGATTTCAATTCTGTTGTCACAATGTAGTCAGTAGCCAATGAACTTGGAAGACATGAAGAGGAGGAGAAGTTTGTGGAGGCCACTTAGATGTTTCAATGATGTCTCAGTAATGCGACATGCAGACTGAGTGGGAGTGTGGGATTAAGCGCAGGAAGTGATCTGATCTCGAGCAGCTGTTCGAGGCCACATTCTGCCAGGAGGAGAGGAACAATGAGAAAGTTTTACAGCGACGCCACCTAGTGGAGGAACAACGACAGTACGCACTGTTAGCTTCTCGTGACGTCACTTTCACTTCACGCTCTGATGATCACAAGGACAAAAGTCTGAGGACGGACTCTGCCCGTGTCAATGCAGTTTATTTCTTACAGAATATTATCAAACAGAAAAAAAAAGATCTCAACTAAACCACACACCTCTGCAAATATGTAAACATAGCGATGAGGGGAGCTGGGTCTTTATCTCAGGAAGCGGATGCTCATCTTGTGATCGATGTTCACTTTTTCCAGTGACTAAAACAAAACACAAAGAGTCAAATGCATTAAATGCACATGTGCATTCAGACAATGAGGTGCTGAATGTAAATATTTCGGCGCAAAATATTCAGCTCACTATTCTCACATTTAGGTAATTTTTTGTGATGAAGAAATTCACATAAACAAGTTGTATAGAGTCATTAAACGTGTAAACAGAAATCTTAAAAAGTTACATCAATGTTAAATCTAAATCTAAATCATGACCTTTTGATTTGTCCTCGTGACTTTTAAGACATCCCCCCGCCTCAAACATGCAAACACGGAAATGTGGAAATGTGGAAACATGAAAATTCAGAAATGTGGAAACATGGAAACTCTTCTCACCTTCCTGAACTCGTCAAAGGAGATGGCGTCGTCCTGGTCCAGGTCGGCCTCCTGGATCGCTCGCTCTGCGATGCTCTGCAGCTGCTCCTCACTCACCAGCAGCCCCAGCATGGCCCGCAGCACCTGCACACAGGCGCTTACTGGATTTCAATAAATTCATTTTCATGAAACAGCTGCTGAATGAGACCTGTGAGTGTGAATGTTTTTATCCTGCAACTGAACTCAAAACAAGCGAAATCATCTGTCCACCCAGCAGCATCATTTCACTGGACAAGATTTCTTGGGATTAAGATTATAGAATAAAGTTGAACTCTAGAAATGTACTCTAAAAACAAGAAAAATATTTAACATTTCTACATTAGTTTTTTTTTATCCTGGTAAAAAAAAAAAAGTAATAATTTGCAGTAGATATCAGTGAAGCTGCAGGGAAATGTCCAGTAAATCTCTGTTTCAGACCTGGAGCAGCTCCTCTCTGGAGATCTTCCCATCCCTGTCCTGGTCGTACAACTGGAAAGCAACTGCACACACACACACACACAGACGCACACACACATACAGTCTGAGTTGCATTTACTCAAATCACTCATTTAAAACCTCTTTCCTGTCTTTGGGTCAACACTAAGAAACAACACTAAGAGTTACTGAACACAGGGGCATGGCACCACTTAGCATAACATTTTTAAGTAATCCTGGAGATTTCTTTTCTGAGTGCAGTCATCTCAGCGTCTCCCGAGAGGAGCCCAGAGAGGGAGCAGAGAGAAACACCAACATCTCAGCTTGCTGGTGCTGCTGCTGGCTCTGGTCCGGTTGGAGTCCATTGGACGGAAATGAGACAGAATCCGAACAAAGGAGGAGAAGTCCACAGTTTCCTGTCTGCAGAGGGAAAGAGGAAAGGGGAAAGACTTCCTGTTTCCTGTTCAACAAACAGGGAATGTTTGTAGCTGCTGCTGAAACAAGATCTTCGATTTATTCTGATCTGAGATCATGTTGTCAGGATCAAAACTGACATGAAAATCCATTGATTTTTTCATGAATTTAAGTTAAGAATCAAGGGAGGAATAATAATTTTAGGCATCAAAATTTAGAAAGAAATTGAGATACATTACAAGGCAAAGTTGCAATTCAAGGTCAGAGCTGAATAGTCTTGATTATATATATATATATATATATATATATATATATATATATATATATATATATATATATATATATATATATATATATATATATATATCTTATTCATGTATTTTGTGGAGATTCTGGGTTCTGCACCCTGCAGGGAAGAAGGCACTGACGATCCGGTCTCCAATGGGGTTCTCAGCCAGCTCCTGAATCACCTCCAAGTCCTCAGGCCTGAGAGCAGCAACCATACACACACACACACACACACACACACACACACAGACACACACACAAGCAGAAGCAGAAATGTGACAGACAGAAGCTCGAAGACCTGTGATGAACTTTAACCACAATTTGTTTCACTTTAGATAAACATTCACAGAAAATGAAATCAGACTTAATTTTAAGTTTATTAACCGGTGGACCAACACTTGAATGCTATGTTTATTTTCAACCTGATTAGTTTTAAATCGGGTCCAATTTCTAACTTTTGTGAACCCACCTGAGCCGTCCTTGCTCTTCTCTGTCCAGGAACTGGAACCGTTCGTGTAGACGTTGGAGAGTGGCAGCAGAGACTGAAGACAGGCAGAGTTTGACTCATTACGATGGTATATATATATATATATATATATATATATACATATATATATATATATATATATATATATATATATATATATATATATATATATATATATATATATACATACATACATATATATATGTATATGTATATATATATATATATATATATATATATATATGTGTGTGTGTGTGTGTGTGTAAGTGTGGGGGGGTGGGGGTTGGGGTGGGGTGTCTGCTCACTGATAGCAGCACAGTGGCTGTTGTGACGCTGTTTATCTGCTGTTTATCTGTGTTGGTGCAAACACTCTGCTCTGTGAGCACACACACACACACACACACACACACACACAACTGTGTGGGTGGACTGAACTTGAGCAGATTAAACAGTTTTAGTCTCTCATTTCTAGTAGTTTCTCAAAACTTATCTCGCAAGTGTTTCTTCTCAGCTCACTTCCCACAAACTAGTTTGTGATGCGAGGAAGAAAACGAGAAGAAGAAAAGAAAAGGCGGAAAATGAGGAAGAGGAAGAAAAGGGGGAAGAAGGTGTTAACTCACAGCCTGTTTCCTGCATCAGCTCCTGCACGTTGGGGATGTCGTTGATGCTGGAGCTGCTGGAGCCCATGATGTCTGTCTGTCTGTCTGTCTGTCTGTCTGTCTGTCTGTCTGTCTGTCTGTCTGTCTGTCTGTCTGTCTGTCTGTCTCTCTCTCCCTCTCTATCTCTCTCTCTCTCTCTCTCTCTCTCTGCCTCCTGGTCAGCCAATCACAGCTCTCTTGGCAGGACACACCGACCAATGAGGCTTCAGTAACAAAAACAGAGGAGAGAAGATGCAACACACAAGAAAACCATCAGTGGATGCTTCATGATTCCTAGATTATTATTGTTATTATTCTATGTATTTTAAATCTTCTCGTCCAGGCCATCAGGTCACTAACTCTTCTTTTCACCTCCACTTTTGCTTTCATTTCTGTTTATCTTTCTGTTGTTCTGTTGTAAGGAGTCTCTCTCATTGATAACGTATCAGGTCTGGAGGATGTTTGCACCCTGTTCTCCAGCTGAGATGAAGAGGAGTTTTCATGGCTGCCCCTGGTCAAAAGTGAATGTCGGGAGTGGAGATGTAGCTTCTTTCTCATAATGTGAAATGTCAACTCCTTTCTCTTTCTTGTTTTTCTCTTTTTTGAAGCGTTTGAGTTCTTTGTTTAATACAGAGTCCTCCTCCTTGTTTTGCTTCTGCTCTGCTGCACTCGGCGATCCACCACCAGATGGCAATGTCTCCTCACTGATCTCCAGAGGTTCTGCTGAACTTCCTGGCTTGGTTTCGTTTTAAGATCAGCGCTATCAGGTTATTGATTTATGGATTTATTTCAGGCCCATAATTGAGCAAAATGTTAATGACTTCATTCTGTTTTCTTTGATTGTTAACCCTCAGCGTTTACTCTGCTTTAAAGGGCTGTTGACAAGCGAAAGTGAAGCTGGAGGGTTTTTATTTGCCTTTTGTGCACAGGCAGGAATTCCTGTGCAGAGTTCACAGAGTCAGATTAGAGAGGAGCAGACAAAGATTGTACCGCTAAAAATAAACACAGAAACCTCAACAACAAGGCTGTAAAAATGGACATACAGTGGACTAAATGCTGCACGTCGTGTTTATGGCAGTTGAGGTGATAAATGATTGTTGGACTTGAGTAAAGGTTACTGTGTTATTGCACATGCTGAAACTGGTCTTACAGGTTTTTAATTTTCATTTATTGTTCATTCATTATTATATAATGACGGAGAAATGAGTGAATTCAGCTGCTGAACAAAAGACGTGGAGACGTCCAGCAGACCTGAAACGAGATGTTTCCTCTGTTCCTGTGTGTGTGTGTGTGTGTGTGTGTGTGTGTGTGTGTGTGTGTGTGTGTGCGTGTGTGTACGTGTGTGTGGCATTGATTTAAAACAGCATGTTAGGATTTATAAACAGCTTTACTTCTGTATTCAGCTTCTGTCTCTGAACTGAGACAAAACTAGGTCGAAAGAGTTTAGAGCACACAAACACACACACACATGCACACCAGGGAGTGCACATACACACACACACACATAGACACACTTGGCTTGAGTTTACATTCCTTGCTGGTAGCATTTACAGTTGATCTATCAACCCTGTTTGTCTGAATAAAAGCTGCTCGCAGGAATTCACCCTCAGCTCGTTTCCCGCTCGCTGTGGCAATCAGGGTTAAAGTCAGGTTCTGGTCCGTTTCCACTGATTGGACAGTATCGTTATTATCAAATAGCTTCTGTTTTCACACAGAATAAAACACGCTGCTCTGCATGCCGCCAAGTTCTGTCTAATGCTTTGAGAAACAAGGCCCAGAGTATCGCAGATAAAATGCTATGCTAATGCGAATGGACTGGTAGCATGAACTACTAGACTCTGTTGTAGAACAATGCTGCATTGTGGGACTCTACCTGCCCTCTCTGTGTATTTGCTTGGTTTTTTTTAGTACAACTCTCTACATACACGATTTCAAGGATTGTACATTTCCATAGAACAGCATCCTGCTCCACAACGAGGTTGCGTCCAGTTTTGGGCGTCCGAAGCAGAGATTGTTGGTCAATCGGTGTGCAGAGCAGCTAGTAGCTCATCTCTATGGGTTATATTATTCAGCAAAACACCTGCAGCTGTTTAAGAACCTGCAGAGGAGTCTTTCAGCAGTCCTCCATCATGCTTTCTGTTTCTTGATTTCTGAGAATTCCCGCCCCTGAACTTTCCCTATCAGAGCGATCGCTGCAGCTGTCGCGGGGCGGGAAATGAAAGTGCAGGTATGTCGCGTGGGAGTCGACGGCAGGTGACAGGTGACAGCAGGGCGGGCGCTGAGTGACAGATCTGATGATAATCCACGTGGCTCCGAGCTGGAACTGAAGAACCTCAGAGAGAGTTTAACAGCTCAGAGACACGTCGGGACACGATCATAACCATGGGCGTGTGTGTGTGTGTGTGTATCCTCAGGATTGTGTTGAATATGACTCTGTCAAGCCTCCAGGCGGCATGTCACACAGGAAACGAATGTTTATTTTAATCTTTTCATCATTCTCCAGGACAGACAAGTTGACAATGAAGTGCAGCTTCTACAGTTGAAAACAAGTCACTTAACTTTATTCTCATTTAGTTAATTTAGTTTAATTAGTTGAATTAACCAGCACTAAATAAACATAGCAGCGACAATAAAACGCAACAAAACAACAACAACAACAACAAAATAGTGAAGGGACAAGCATCTGCAAATGCAAAGTTGGATTACCGCAAGCAACAGTGCATGATTTTACACCTAAAAATGTTAAAGGATGACAAATGTCAACAACTTTGGTTGAACTGCTGCCCTCCAAGAATCGCCACAGGACCACAGAGCATGAACAGTCTTTATCATCACAATGATAAATCTGAAGCCGCTGGAGTTAATAATTTTTCTTGTGGAATGACATCTATGAGCACTTTTTGACTCCCCTTTTCAAAATATACTGGCAAGAGTGTGAGGTCTGTCTACCGTGCAGAGTGATGAATAAATGCATTTATTTATTCTTACTTTTTTATTCATTTGTAGCACGAGTCGTGTCTTGAATGCACATGGATATCGTTGTATGTTCTGCACATGCTTATCTTTAACTAAAAGTCAACTAAAAGTCATCTTTAACTAAAGGCGAGTGTGACTCTGGACTCAGAGTGGACGTCTACCCCCACCACAGCTGAAACACATTGATCAAACACTACAGAATGACTGAAAGTGAAACTAGTACTTTTCTCTCCATATGGTTTCCAGTATTGTAAAAAAAAGTAAAGTTGAACATGTTCAGAGCGCCCTCATACTGTACATGTTTCTTTGAGGTGTACGTAATTTCCGGCAAACTTCTTCAATGTATTCATGGGTCTCAGAGATGCACTGTGGAAAACACACTTGTATGAATTGATTTAATGCAAATTGTGCCTTAGTTTACACTCCTCTCAAATGTATGTGTACGTCATGCCACTTTTTATTCCAAACAATACCACATTTCAGATCCACCCTGCACTCTATACAACCTAATATGGTTGTTCTGAGAATACAGGAAATTCCTCAGTCCTCGTTGCTTGACCGCTGATTGTCGGAGGCTGAAGAGGGGTACAGGAGGCGTTTATCTGCTGCTTTGAAGCAGTGAAGGATCATGGGAGTTGTAGGAGTCTTCCTGCAGATCCTCAACATGATGTATCCCACCTTTATGGCTCATAGTTGTGCAGGACACCTTTGCTGCTCCTGGATGTTTACATCAACCTGAATCACCTTCCACTATCCTACTCCACTCCACCCTCTGATTGGTCGAAAGTTCTCGCCAGGCTTGAAGCGGCCAATCAGCTCTCGCCTGACCTGTCTGAAGGTCCAGGACACAAACAGAGACTCGCAGCACGATCAGAACAAATCCAGAGCGCAGGTCTGAGCTCTGTGAACGACTGACAGTGAGAAGCATGATCATCGATCGATCGATTGATCGATCGATCGATCAAATACAACTGATAACTGATCCAAGACTCGTTGTCAGGCTCAGACTCAGCTTTGCTGCTCAGCCTCTCTGGGCTCCTGTCCCAACTGTCACAGCCAATGAACCCAAAACATGTCAGAGTGTGTGCGTGTATGTGTGTGTGTGTGTGTGTGTGTGTGTGTGTGTGTGTGTGTGTGTGTGTATTGGCTCGGATCCAGCAGGAAATGAATGAAGTTTTCCTGGCTGAGTGAACTTTGACCACCCTTCGACTCCAGGGGCTGCCTCCTGTTGTCCAGGAGAGAAGAAGATGGAGCTCTGCAGTAAATACACACACACACACACACACACACACACACACACACACACACACACACACACACACACACAGAGTTTAACTCCATTCTGATAGCTGCAGATTTCACTGATTTTTCTATGAATGGACTGAAACTTTTTCTTGATATCTTGAAGTCTCCATCAATAGGATTTTTCTATGGTGTGGATCATGTGCTGATCTGGACACAACCTGAATACAGTCAGTTTTAATGCTGTTTTTGAGTAAGTCATAAAGAGTTGTTGATCATCAGATGACAATAATTCAATGATCATTTTGATTTGAGATCTACCCTCACTGCTGTGGTGAAATACAGATGTGTGAAATACAGATGTGTTCAAGTGTGACTGTCAATAAATACGCACAACAGGAGCTGAGACATTTAAGGACAATGAAACTTAAGAGTCTCATTAATGTGATTTTTTTTTTGGTGAAGTATGTGAAGAATGTGCTTATATAACTGTGCCACTGTCGGCAGAGACAAATGAGAGGTGACACAGTGGAGTCCAAGCTTGTAGCAGGACAGAGAGGAGGAGGAGCAGGAGGAGGAGGAGGAGGAGAGGGAGGAAGGTCCCACTGAGAGTTGGTAATGAGTAAAAATTCCTGCAGGACACAGCGAGCAGCTTCCACAACTTGTAACAGAAACTTTGTCCACAATTTGACCAGGTTTTCTTCCACGGGACCTTAGTAAAAATTAAAGATGATGATGAAAATGATGAGGACGATGATGTCACTTTTCCTTGCACCTGTGCCTCTCCACCAGCATCCATCAGTCATCTCACCTGCTTTACACCCCCGGTATGGCAGTGTGTTGCTGCCATACTACAAAAAATGCACTCACATATCACATGATGATAGGGAAAATCTATCATCAATACAGTATCTTTTTTATAGATTCCAGCCAATAAAGTTCTGCTCTGACCTCAGGATGTTATAAAAACACTGTTAAACTCTGTGAAATAGTCTGAAAGAGGCCGACAGAAAGCGAAAGACAGCGGTCTGGGTTCCCGAAAGAAGCAAAACATCTTGAAGAACCTGACAGAAGTTCAGCTGCCTCCACACAGAGAGGTCCTGATGGGAAGTGGCAGTCAACCACTGCAGCTTTGTCACCAGTTTAGAAACTTCATCCGTTGTTTCAAGGGACTGCTTCTATAAGACAACTGCCAAAGCAAATAAATCATGTAACAAAAAAAACATTCACTCATTGTCACTATTGTCTCAGTGACAGGTATTCCCCATGTTAGCTAACACATACACACACACATACATACACACCTGTTCTAGTAAACGCAGCCACTGTCACATTTCTCAGTCTTTAACTCCTGATCATTCATACCTGCAGCTTCAGTTTCACTATGACAGATTAATTCCTGCACGTATTCCTCAGCTGCATTTCGATCTCCGGGAGAAACATGTTAAAACTTCTCAATAAAACCTAGAGAGATGAAACAGCGGGTGTCTCTGAAACAATAGTTCTTCTCTTGAGCTGGTTTTCCAGACATGTCCATCTAAAAGATGTGATGGGAACACTTTGTTCATATTTACAGGTCACATGACCTGACGTAGGGGTCACATGACCAGTTCCCTTCAGACCAGATGGACAGAGGAGGAGACTTACCTGTTTCTGAATCTGATTTAAAGATCTAAGAAAGATCATATTCTGGACGATCATCTTCCTCAAAGTGGAGTCTACCAGGACGTACCAAGATTTTACCTAGAATTACGGCTCAAAACACCTTCAGTGGATACACTGAGGCAGCAGCTCCCCTATGGTTTCCCCATTTTTCATGTTTGAAAGCATGCCAGTGGTTTTAAAACCGTAGTAGTACCACAGCTACCACAAAGCTACCACAAAGTACCACTGTGAGCTCTGGATAGCCCATGGTAGTACAATGGGTAGGTCCTTATAGAACTTATAATCACCAAGAGGTACCGCAGTAAAAACATGGCTACTGCATAAAAACCACGGGAAACCATCGTGAATTTTCCTTAGAGCTGGGCTTATTCCACATTTTAGAAAGATCACTTTGAGTGTGTTAAAAACTGTGTGGAAGGAGCTGGAGACGAATGAGCCAAGCTTTGCTTGCACGGCCTGTTACATTTGGATTCCTCTTTTCACATCACGCTGTTATCATGCAGCTCAAAACAAACACTATTGCTGTTGAATTGTTATTGTTGGGACTGAACGTCCCTCGGTTTCGGGTTTGGGAGTTTCCAATCACACTGGTCCCCGAGCGGATTGATTTCTTTTACCTCATCTATATTCTGACTGTGACAGTGGTTTACTGGAAACACTATCAAGTTAAAGCGCTTGATAAGGCCCGACTCATAACCCTGAGCGGCCAATCAGATTTCAGTTGATGGTAACGATAACACTGGGCGAGAGAAGGAAGTAAGGGACAGGAAGTTGCCTTTGAGGTCTTTGTTTCTTCGTTTCGTTTTTGTCCCAATGACATCAACGTTTCACTTTCGTCCAAACTTAATGACTGTGGAGTTTTCTTGTATTTCAGCGACAGGAGAAAAGTTTCCCCCAAGCTGCTCAGATTAGATTTCAGGGTATGTGTTGTACTGTAAGTTGTTTATGATCCATTGTGATTAAGGGGAACTTCTTAAAGGAATGTTTTGTTTATTCGCATCATATCCTTCCTCCAGAGCAGATCAGAGCAGCTCTGGGATTTTGGTCTTTGTACTGCTCAAAATGGCTCCAAGACAAGTTGAAAGTCTACATGAAGTTGCATAATAAACGTAAGTGAAAGAGAGAAACTGAAGAAAGATGTGGATGAATCTGCTGCTCAGAACTTTCAGGTTTCCATGGAAACTCACTTGATCCATCGATGAGTGTGAATGATGCTCTGTCATAAACAGGGAGAACGACTTTTACTCTGAGCACGTTTGATTCTTCACTGGTTATTGATGAGTTATTGGTAGATGATGTTGTTTTCCATCCACAGAGAAGTTTCCTGGAACTCCTCCAGAAGCTTGCACAACTTGCAAACAATTGTCTTCAGGTCATTTTTGACATTTTTCAGTCACGTTAAGTCATATTTCATCACCTAAAATCACATTCCATCACGTAAAGTTGAGTAAAGCAATGTTTTATCATGTAAAGTCCCCCTAAGCCATGTTTTACCACATTCAGTTAAAGTTTTATCATGTCTCACCACCTAGGGTCACGTTTTATCATGTAAAGTCACGCAAAGTCACCTGAAGTCGTGGTAAGTCACTTGACATCACATTTTCACGTTTTTGTCATTAAACTCATGATATGACTTTGCTGTCTCCAGTTCTGCTCCTTCCACTGTTTCTACTGAGTCAGCGACAGAAACTACGTGTCCGGCTGTGTCCGTAATATGTACAACGTGCTACCACCACTCCAGTTTGACTCATTCGGGTTTTCCACTACAGTCCATCGTTAAAATGCTATAATGGTCAAACAAAACTGCAGTAATTCAACAATGCCTCTGAGGTGACTCATCTGTGTCAGTGGGACAGATGTTTGCGTTGTCAGCCCCATTAATGACTTGCAAACGGCTACGTTGTGTAACAAATTGCCTTAAGGTGAGTGTTCATGTTGTTTAGATTTGCTTTCTCAGAGTGTCTCAGTCACTTCCTAAGTTTGTGTCTCTGGTGGAAAAACCCAGCGCATCCAAGGAAGTATCCATCTGTCACTCGTCACTTCCTTCATCACAAGTGTGTGTGTGTGTGTGTGTCCATTACAAACTGCATCATAGTTTCCCTCCTCACCTGAAAATCACGTTGCCTGCAGCCTCGTCATTACGTTTGCGATCCACAGCCAAACTGAAGTCATGTTTGATGGCTGAAAAAGCCCCACGACCAGGACAACTGAAAGAACGTGTGAGAGAAACAAGTTTCGCCAGGTACAGTGGAACGACAGTGGAGTAGTTAAAATGAGACATTGACAGGAAGACATTATGATGAGTGTTGCTGCCTCCGGCTGCTTTAAGTGTCTACATCACTGTTTTTCCTGTTTCGCAGAACAAACCTTCGACCACCGATCACTTTTGACCCATGAATCTAATCCAGTCCAGACTTACACACAAAGCAGAAATGGTCTGGTTTTGGTTTAACTCAACTCTCTCAACTCGTGCTTTACTTTCAAAGCAAGTATGAAACAACCGATGTTCACCAAAGTGCTGCTACCACACAAATGTTATTATTAAAAAAAACGGATAAAATCAAAATATCATATACACAATGATGAAAGAATATGGCCATAGAAGGGTGCTAAATGGTAGAACGCATTGTATATAATACAAAAACAGTATAAAAAAATATTTTACACAACACAAGGACATTTGTGAAATTTCCAAACACAACACCATGCATACCATACACACCTGGGAAGGTTCTGTGAAGTTGAGTCAGAAGTCAGAAGAAGCTGAGGAATTGCGTCTGTTTCCCCCGTGTCACGATGAACGGGACTTTCCTATCGGCTCTTCGTCACAGTTGCTCAGATATAGTCAATAAACACAAACAAAGACAGAGCATCAAGCATCTGGCATTGCTCACATCATTTGTTTGGATGATAGAGAAGAGGCAGAACGAGGGACATAAACCAAATCGTTTCTGTCTCTGCTGGTATCCAACCATCTCACCTCCTGTCCCTCAGGAGCAGAGGGGGGAGGACAAACATGGCACAGTCTGCCTCTATACGTAACATTACATGTGTGACATTTCACTATGTGACACAGGAGAACTTTATTAGCTGAGGTCTGTCCGGAATATGTAGGCGATAGAGGCTCTGACGTCCTGATAGACGTTAACAAGTTCAGAGTAAATCTTGTGCTTCAGGGGCTGCTGAGAAACTGAACTTGTGTGGGTCTTTTATTCCCATTTATCTGACAGATCCCAGCACAGATAGACCTCCTGTAAGTGAGCGACCCGGTGTCGTTTCATTCCCATTAAAGGAGAGATTTAAACGTAAACACTGATGCTTTGCCTCAAAACTCTCCTGTTTACCAGAAGAAAACAAACACATTAGGAATCTCTAAAACTAACAGATCTGATCTGGTGACTCACTAATCGGAGACAAACTGGGATACCACCACCACACGCCCACCCGATGTTTAGGGTGGTCCCGGTCGTCCCAGTTCTACAGTAATTCTGCAGAATTTTGTGTTTTGGAGTGTTACTGGCTGGGTCTCTTAATTGAAGAGTTTTTAATGTGCTAACGTGTGACATGTGCTTTAAACACGGAACTGTATTGGGAACCGCAACATTGCACAATCTGAAATAAACTCTCAGACTCCTTAAAATCAACATTTTCCATCATGAAAGTTTTCTCTCCGCTTCACTCTCTCCACTCTTTGTTACAGACTTATTCCAAAACAGATTAAATTCATGCGTGTTGATTTATCTATATGGATGTTTACATGTTTACTAATGGATCAGTATGGTATATTTATTTATTTTATATTTACATTTATATCTATATTATATATCTCTATATCTATTCGGCTTCCTTGTTTGAAAATACATTCAATTCAGTTCAATTCAATGTAATACTCCATAATGACAACATGATGGGGTATTGATGATTTTTTGAAATGCTACTTTTTGAGAAATCTTTTTTCAATAAACTTTTTTACACTGTCATAATGCTGAATTTTGAACAAAAAAAGAAGGAAAAGTAACATATCAAAATGTGGAGGAAGCGAAGCAGAGTGTCTATTTTATTAAACACAGCGACCTTTCCTTGAGGGAAGTCACACAGGGAAATTGAAGAGTTCATAAAAGTTGAACATTTACCTTAAGAAAGGAACTGCTGCACACTCTAGTTAATCATCCAACATGTTCCAGATAGATATCTGGTCTGACAAAGTGAATTATCAATTGAATTTACAGTCATTACATTATATTTACAGTCGCTCTTTACAGTCATCCTGATTTTACATGGTTCCCATGTATTGTATTGCATTGTCCCAATGTCAACATTTTTTTAATCAGCTTATTGAGTCACATCAATGTGATCCAGTAGTTACGTGCCGGGTCCTGTTGTCTCTGTGGCGTGGAGCCCGACGTGCTTCCACGCTTCACTTTCACCGCTCTGACGACAGTAAAACACGGTGAGACGACTTCCTCGGCCACGCGGGACGAGTCAGCGCTGCGTTAATAGTACACAGCTTCCATGAATTCACAGAGAGCGAAAGTGAAACTCTGCGTTCTTCAGAGGATTGTTTGGCCGGCGTACAAAGGTTAATGACCGCACTTGTTGCTGTGACGGGAATGTCGCTGTTTTGTTTGGGACTTTCTGGGTGAGAGAGTGAAAACAGGTGAGTGAGTGACATTTACATCTACATGCGTCACACATCTATATTTGTATGGGTATCGATAAATTGAATATCAACCTAAATATTCAGGTTAAAGTTGAGAAAAATCCCCCGTAGCATATTCTTTGATCCTTCCTCTTTTCACTGAAATGGAAACGCTGAGATGATGGATCCTTTTGTGGTTCTGGAGGGGTTTGTTCAGGAGAGGAGCTTCTCTCATTGAGCTTCTCTCACTCCCATGTGGAGTTCTTCGTGAAGTTGTTGCCGTATCTGGGTCAAACCTCCTGAGGTACTTAATATCGGAGACTGAAGCCGGGTTTCTCGGATGGTTTCACTTGTATGTGGTGGACAGATGGAGCTCTGAAGATGGTGGAGTCCATTCTGAAAGACTGGGATATATGGAAGATCCTCTGGACCTGCATCTATCAGGCTTTGATTCCCATAATGATAGTAGACGAGCTGCAGACACAGAAATTTACTTTTGGGATTGGGAGTAATTCCAGCTAAGGTTAATTGTCCACTGAAAACTTCTGCTGCACCGTTCAACCTCACATTGAATGTTATGTTACATTTCAAGTTTTCAGAATCAGAGTTTACTTTGTCATTAATGCCTGGAGGGAAACCCTTTACTTCTGTTCCTCCGACATACAGGGAACCAGAAGGATCTGGAGATGCGGGGGAAATGTGAGGAGACAGGAGTATTCACCTTCCCGCTGTCCCTCTGGTTCAGTCTGAGGAGGTTGCCTGCAGGACTCAGCCCTGCCTGAGGATCATTGTCATTGATGGACTGTCACGTCTGATCAGCGACAGACAATACAGACGCTGCCCGGCGCTGAGGAATGTGGTCGGTCCGGCCGGAGCGCTGCGGCCACCCGGCGGGGGCGCAGCAGCCGGGGGTCAAACATATGTCAGAGTGTGTGAACACAGGTTCACTCACACGCTGCAGCCACACCACCCTGTTACCTCACGGCCAGTCTGCTGCAGTACCATCTGCTCCTGAAACACGATAAGGAATAAAAATCACGTAATTCCTGCTGGTATCGGCTGCTTTAGTCACCAGTTAGCTCTCGGGACAGTTTACAAGCAATGAGGAGTCACACAGAGTCAGGTAAAGTCCCGCAGCGTCATGTAAAGTCAGGTTGAGTCACTTAGAGCCACATAAAGTCACATGAGTGGTAGGCGAGACAGACAATCATAGTATGGCTGCTAGAACAGCCTGAAAAGAGCGAGATCTGAGGAGAAACTGAGTCTAATATTACCACAGCTACAAACAAGATTGTAACATAGACACTGATGCATTTCTGATGGAACCAGAGCTCGTAGCTTCTAAGGTAACTCCAGAGAACATGGAGGAATGGTCCATTTTAGCATTTCAGGTCCTGATTAAAGCATTTGCAGTCTGTGAGCAGCAGCAGCCGCTCTGCAGGTCTGCAGGTCTGCAGCTCCAGGTCTGAGGCTGCAGCAGGGCACAGGTGGAGGCCGACCAGCCACATAGCTGAGAGGAGCTGAGGCGTGATGAGACCTGCAGCACCTGAACACAGCACTGGTTCATCTGGGTCACTTCCATCAGCAGCACCGACACAGCTCAGAGGAGCTTCAGAGTCCAGCTGAGACACAGGATGCAGATCTGAGACAGTCAGATTACTGTCAGTTCTTCTGGAACGTTTGAACGTTTTACATCTGTGGACAGTTTGCTTTTGATGTCTCAATAATACAGCAATTTGTTTCTTTCAAGGAGGTCAGCTTTTCATCCTTATCTTCTCGTAACATCTGTGGATGTCAATGTTACCCCAAGGTTTCAAAGCAGGCTGAGCAGGCATTCATCTCCTCACTGGTCTGAGGTGAAAAAGAAAAAAGGTTGCCGAGTCTCACTCGTGACAACCACACGTCTTTTCTTAACCTTTCTGACAGTCTCACAACCTTCCTGTTTAGTCAGCACTAAATTACTACGCTATTGCTAACAAAAATGAGATGCTTGCTACTCATCATAATGACATTGATAGGCTGCAGGTATTGGCTAGGAATGTTTTTTACTCTTTGCACAGTGAAACTGGTACATGATATTTGAGCATGCACCTTTTTGTCTTCTGTGCAAAGAGGTGCTGAAGCTATTGAAGCTGCATCTTCCAGGACCGCTGAGACAAAACAAAGTGTTTCCTAATTGAGAGGAAGAGGAAGTGAGCAGACAGGAAACGGATCCTCCTCAGTGCAGCTTTTTATAGAAACTCAGAGGATGACAGCGTTTATAGATGGACTGACCCCGAGGTCCAACGATTCATAGTGATTTACCTCGGAGCAGCAGGATGTCGGTGTGAGGTGGTCTTCATTCAGGTCTTCACTCCGTTCCTCCACATTTAGTTTATCATTCTATTCTGTTATCCACTTCTCCAGCCATTGCTGCTTAGCAACGATTGTTTATTAATTAATCATTTTAAATGTTGATGTTAGTCTGTGTGTGTGTGTGTGTGTGTGTGTGTGTGTGAGAGAGAGAGAGAGAGAGAGCTACATTTCTTAAGAAGTGTGTGGCCTGAAATTGATAAGGATAATAAACAGGAAGTGAAACACTTGAAGACCTGAGACCTGGACATGTCTGCTTCCAGGTCTCAGACTGTGCAGTGGCTTTCTCACACCCTAATCTCACAGCATAACAATGTGTTGAATTGTGAAGAAAATGCCTCAGATAAAAACTAAAAATCAGCCTGGAAATTAATCTCAAGTCCTGCGTTACCTCATTGTGCGTTACCTCATTTCAGATGCTTGCAACGTCTCAAAACAAAAATGCTAAAAATTTTAAATACCGCACAAGTCGTTGTTGGCAGCGAGATTCAATTATGAGATCTTAACTGTGTAAACAGATGACACAGTCATACCTATAACATATACAAAATATATAATATATATACAGTCTGTTTAAACTCTACTTCACTTGTAATGTAATGTTGAAGTACAGTATTCAACTTTTGGCAGTTTTCCGACACTGAACCTCGAAAGAGAATAAACAGACCCTTCAGCGAATAAAGAGGAGTTAGTTCACTTATCGTACACAACTGTTGATTGACAATTGTGACTCAAGGCTTATTTTGTGAAGAAATGCACCTTCTTTGTATCCTTGAAAGCATGATGATAAAATGCATAAAGCCAATTGATCTCTGACTCCAGGTGCAGGTGTGTGTGTGTGTGTGTGTATGTGTATTGACAAACAGGTCAACAGGTAAGAGGCTTTATTTTACTGCTTACAAGCAGGAAGAGTCTGCACTGAGCTCTGTCTCTGTCTCTCTCTCTCTCTCTCTCTCTCTCTCTGGGTACCTGGAGCATCCTGAGCCTTGGAGGTTCAGCAGGATGTTCATGTCTCCACTCACTCAGCTAATTTCTCCCACTTCTTCAATTTCACTGAAACTGAAGTGAACTGACTTGAACTGCTGTACTGAGATTTCATCTCCAGTAAACGTGAAATGTTGTCAGAATCGTAGATTAACGACAGTCTTCTTCATGTTCTTCGGCTGCTGTCCGGTTCCCTGTGTGCTCACGTGTTTTCTCTCGCTCTCTTTACTGTAAATGGTGGCGCAACAATAGCACAATCTGAACCAGAGACACAGTGTGTGTGTACGTGTGTGTGTGCATGTGTGCACGTGCGTGTGTGTGTGCGTGTGTGTGTGTGTGTGTGTGCGTGTGTGTGTGTGTGTGTGTGTGTGTGTGTGTGTGTGTGTGTGTTGGACTGCTGCAGTGCACATGTGTAGAGCAGATTGGCTCCAGTCTCAGACCGGATCATTCTCCTCACAGGAAGATCTGCATCTGCTGGCGACAAAACTACTTCTGCTCCATCAGACAAGAGGGGAGAGAGAGAGAGACAGAGAGAGAGAGACAGAGAGAGAGAGAGACAGAGAGACAAAGATACAGTGTGTGTTTTTGTGTATGTGTGTGTGTGTCTCAGTCTCAGACATAACAGGAAACATGCAGTAAACACTGTTCTGCTTGTAAACCTGTGAGGTGGGTATCTGTGTGAGCAGAGGTCAGAGGTCGAGCTGTCAAAACACCACCACCTCCTCCTCCTCCGTTTACGATTTACATTTACATGTACACATGTGGCAGATGCTTTTATCCAAAGCAACTTGCAATCGAGAAACAGCATTAGGATGCTTTAGCCGAGGCCGAGCTCTGCAAGAGAAGTGGAAGAGGAAGAGGCAGAGGAAGAGGAAGAGGAGTGCTGCTGTGTTGAGGGCTGATAGAGATCAGCTGCGACCACTCAAGGGCTTTTCCCACACACACACACACAGGCAGAAACATGCACATACATATACTCATACACACTCGTTTGGTCACTGAGGAAGTGAAAGCTCTAAATCTTGCAGCGTATGATAAGAAACAAAACCTTGAGTAGTTCCAGGATCATGACTGATAACAAGTGTGTGTGTGTGTGTGTGTGTGTGTGTGTGTGTGTGTGTGTGTGTGTGTGTGTGTGTGTGTGTGTTTTATTTGTGCACACATGTCCCTTCAGTCTGGGACATGGTCGGTGACCTCAGAGTCAGTTTCTGTGGAGAGTGTGACCATCACAGATGAGTCAGTGTTTCTGTCTTTCTCTCCATCCGACCAGTATCTACCTGATGGCAATGAGTACAAGTGTTTGGGAAGTTTATGAAAAAGCCAGAAACCACTGTGTAATCTGCCCAACTCTCTTTGTTTTTGTTTTTTTTTCTCCAGTATGATATGAGAATTTCCCCACATCAACTGGTACGCAGGCCAGATTCTGCGATGGATCCGGTTGTAGTGGTTGTGTACATGTTCACAGTAACTAAAAGGTCAAACACTCAGAACTGATTCCAGTCAGCTGTTCAGGACCTGCACACTCATAGGTTTGGCTCAGGTGTTGTTTAATGGTGATTCACACTCCTTCAGACTTAGTCCTGTCAGTCATGATTACTATCTGCATATCTGAGTCTGGATCACACTCAACTGTGATTTAAGGGTTCCTCTGAAACGTGTTGTCATGGAGGAGTTTACATGCAGCAGAACCGCTCACAGTCAGCATCTGTGGAGTGCATGCTTCCCTTGTTTATGTGAAGCTATGTACTTGAGGTAATTGCCAGATGTGTTGTAAAGCTTGGTACATGCATATAAACTGAGTTTCTGCCTTCACTGTTGTTTATTTCGCTCTGCAGCTTAAAATCTCTCCCGGACTTTTTGTTTGTATCTTCATGCTCATGTTAAATCTGCAAATTATTTTCAACAACAGTTTCATTAGTTAAAGGAAAATGAAAGGTGTCAACAGAAGTTAACAGCCTTTTAACCTGAGTAGAGCAACGTGATATTTGATATAAAGCAGGTGTGTGTGTGTGTGTGTGTGTGTGTGTCCAGATTGCAACAGAACTAAAGCAGGAAAAAGCCTGTTTATAGTACTTCCCCTCAATCTTATTATTCTTTCCATTATTGTGCAATGGAAGGCAAGCATTTCTAAGAGTTTTCAGGCCTTCACACACACTTATATAACACACACACACTTTATAAGTCACCTTCAATTTCATTTTTGTATTTTGAATATTTTTCGTTAAATGGGATGGAAGCCCAGTGCATATTCTGAATGTTTTGTATAATATGGTGTTTGTAAGTCGAGGTTGCACTGTAAGTATGAATGTTTTCATCACAAAAGTGATGGAAACCTTTTCTCTCTTTCACTTCTTCAGATTTCGTTGAATTTGAACTCGTGCTCTGTGATTTGTCTGATTTGAAACGCTGCTTCTTCTTCTTGTTAGTCTCACGAATACGTAATTGATCTCAAATACAGGAAATGAACTGAAACTCTTGTCATTCTGAGTATTTTGTTCTTCTCTTACACACACAGACACACACGCACACATGCACAATGAACATGTGCGGACTTTCTTGCAGATCAGTCCGCTATCTCACCTGGTTTCACTTTGGTTCGTGCCTTTGACTCGTTAGTCACACACTTCTCCTTCTCTCTGCACTCTGAGTTTCTCTTGCACAGGGAACATAAAGGGAACATAAAGTCAGAGTTCCCATGTTGAGCAGGTCATAAAACGTCATCATGTCTCATTTATGTAGTACCTTTTTTTTTCAATGACGTTCTTTAAAGGTTAAAATAAATCACATGTATCAATGGAGCTTTTGACATTCACCGCATGATGTTTACAGACAATTCATACTAACACTGAGATATAAAGTTTCACTGTAAAACACTTCAACAGTACAGGTGAGGCCTTACGATATCATTAAATCAATTATTCTACTTCCTTCAGGTCAGATTTATGCAGAGATTTATTGAGGTCAAAGCGCAGCAGCCGAAACTTCAGAGGTGAGTCACATTATTTAGAATCTATAAACGTTTTTTTCTCTGAGTCACCTTGAAGCCTCCCCTCTGGTTTCTGCAGAACAAGACTGCAACTTAATCTGTATGGATCTGTGCGGGATAGAGTAGAATAGAAAGCCTTTATTGTCATTGGACTGGATGGACATCAGGGGCCCAACTATGTGGTGCCAAATGTAAAAATTCTATTACAAGATATTCAGCAAATATTTATCACATTTAACTCATTTTGCTGTCATTTCACCTGAAAGATTAATGTACAACTCTTAATTTTGGAGATTAATATAAATGTTAAATCTAAATCTAAATGTTCAGTATTTGCAGACTGTAAAGCTAAATAGTAAATGTAGTAAATATCAAATTCTCTTATGTGCAGATTTAACTTTCATTTAGACTTACGTTACTCACAGTGAGTCACACTCGTGAAAAAAAATCTGGCCACACTTTATAACACTTTATTACAACTAGCCATTATAACTAGTCATAGATCATTACTAAGCTGTTAATTAATACGTTTTTAATAACTTAAGTATCGTTAACAGTTTGTAAAGGATTTATAACAATGCTTATAGATGCTTAATAGATAACTTACAAGCTGTTGGTTAAGTTATAAATAACTTGTTAACTGTATGTTAATGATTTATAACTTTACCTTATAAATTAATAACAGACAATGAACATAGTGAATTACTTACTAAGTATCAGCAAACAGTTTGTATATGGTGGTGGGACATTATTCTAAAGTTGCAACTATTCCTCATTTACTAACGGTTAATAGTTACAGCTTGTTACAGCTTGTAAGTTATCTATTAACTATCTATAAGCCATAAATCCTTATTAAACTGTTGACTAACACTTAAGTCATTAATAATTGATTAATAAACAGTTTAGTAATGCTCAATGAACTAGTTATAATGGATCGTTATTTTTAAGAACTTCGGCCTCCTGTATTTGTTCCTCTGGACAGTTCAGCTGGGTTATGAGCGTGTGTGTGTGTGTGTGTGTGTGTGTGTGTTGGAGCTCCTTTTGTGCCCTGATTGACATTAATCAGATCTCTGTTTGCACAGAAACGCAGCCAATGTAACCTATCGTATGAATGATACATCTTATTATTACACCTTACGTCTTCTTCAAGAAATCGATAAAGGAATGATGTTGCTGAACGTCTTGACCGAGAATATTAATCATTGTTCAACAAAGAATTATATATGCCAAAGCAACTTTTGCACTGTGAAATAGCTAAATAGGTGTGTTGCGTAACAGAAACAAGAATAATTACACACCCACACACTGAGTGACTCCAAAGCAGATGAACAATGTAGTTCACATTCTGGATTTAAACTCTGCCACACCTCTTTATGGAGCTACTTTCTAAGAGGCCAAAGCACTGTTTGACTCTGAGGTCTCATGTTGTGTCACGTCCTGGCTTTTTGACCTCCGAAGAAGTCCACTCGGCCGCGGCTGTGAAACACGATCAGGAACTCGCCGCCCACTCAGCTCACTCCCATCCAAAGTGTTTCTGCAGAAACGATGGAAAGAAATCAATAGATCTTCCAGAAAGATCTGTTTACACACAGAAATGGTACAGTTCAGACAGACCTGGACTGGCTCCTAGATCATAGATAGATAGATAGATAGATAGATAGATAGATAGATAGATAGATAGATAGATAGATAGATAGATAGATAGATAGATAGATAGATAGATAGATAGATAGATAGATAGATAGATAGATAGATAGATAGATAGATAGATAGATAGATAGATAGATAGATAGATAGATAGATAGATAGATAGATAGATAGATAGACTACGACCACATGATCAGCCTCTGGTGGACCAAATTAATATATGAATAAGAGCGTGTGTGTGTGTGTGTGTGTGTGTGTGATAAACAAACGACCGTGATCTAATTTCATTTCAGCACATAAATCATCTTGAATCAACTAAATGTTTTCTGCTTGTTTAACTTTGAGTCAGAGTTATGGGCGAATGAATTGGAAAGGAGTACTTTAATCCAGCCAGGAACACATGACTGGTGTGTAAATACACGGTCACACTCAGGTTAAACAAAAGCTTCCCCCTATGTTCCCTCAAACATACATAGATAGATAGATAGATAGATAGATAGATAGATAGATAGATAGATAGATAGATAGATAGATAGATAGATAGATAGATAGATAGATAGATAGATAGATAGATAGATAGATAGATAGATAGATAGATAGATAGATAGATAGATAGATAGATAGATAGATAGATAGATAGATAGATAGATAGATAGATAGATAGATAGATAGATAGATAGATAGATAGATAGATAGATTTTTTTACATGTATTATATTTTATGCTAAAATCAATACGCTTGTAGCTCCTTTTTCCTGCTGGTTGAGGTTGATAGTGTGCACAGCACACAGCCAGTGTAACCTAACATATGAATGACACATGTAAAAGGGGACCTGGACTGTTTCAATGGAGTTACATGGAGTGTTTACATAGAATCTGTGGAGCACGGATGCAGTCAGAAAAGCCTCAGATCTTTAACATCAACCGATAGAGGAAAACAGACGTTTTGGCCGAGAATATGACTCATTCATTGGTTTTTCAGTCTTCCTCTTTTTCAGACATTATGTAGGAAATAATTGTTGAGGTTTTTTTGGACGGATCGAGTCGTGGACGCTGAAGTTCAGTGTCCACACCAAAACCAACACGCAGTTTATGATTTGTGTCTTTTTATCTCGCTGCTCTGTCTTTTACTTTCACTTCTGCACACATGAATTATTGCATTTCTTCTCAGGCCAGTTCAGCGCCCTCCACCCTTGCATCCTGTTTGTGTGTCGCATCATTATAAGTGAGTCCTTCACCGCAGGAAGAATGATAACGCTCACAAATGGTGTGAACCTCTGGTCCCAAAAAGGCTGTTGCTCCACTCCTTGGCCTCCTTATCCCCAATCATCTGCTGAGTGGGAGTGAATAACTCAACGCTACAACAGATCAATCAGATTGTTTCATGCCTTCTCACCCAATGTTGGCTCGATGCAGAGAGAATGGAGAGGTGTTGATAAGACCTGTTGCACAAACTCACACCGCTCTGAGTTCCAGCAGCGCATAAACAAAGAGCCGAGGCCAGGCAGAGGAGGGACATTTACCAGAAGATCAGGCTCAAGATTTCAAAGAGGGGCCAGCTATGAACCCTGGTTCCATTAGAAATGCTTCAGAGTCTATTTTACAATCCTGCATATGGCTGTGATGATGTTACACTCTGTCGCTGCCCAGATCTGGCTTCTTTCATGCTGATCTGGTAGGTTTCATTTTGATTAGCTCTGTCTCCTGCCACCCAGGAAAATACCCACCCACTAAATAAAAAATAACCGAGCAAATCCGTTAATATCTGTCTAAAATCTGACAGAATGAATAAAAACCTTTCCCTGAACAAAGTGGTTCGGGGAAATAAGCAACAACAGACCTTAGCAATTTTTTCCTAAACTTCCATGTTATGACCTGCTGTGCACCCTTGGAGATGTAGACTTCAGCGTAGAGTTTAATAATAAAACTTTATACTTCTATCAGATTTGTTCGTTGAAAAATTCACATAAACCCCAGCATGAGCACCACATAAACGTTACAGTTCACAAATGCAATGTTTTTCACCCCAAACAATAAGTTCAGTGAGTGTTTCTGCAAACACAGATCTGCTCACAGCAGAACATGTCTTTTAACATGCCCAGGTCAAATCTCTCTCTCTACTTTAATCACATACACTCTCTCTCTCTCTCACACACACACACACACACACACATCCTCTCGCCCTGGTTCATCTGTTCATCTGCGGTGCCCAGCGACTCAGAGGTTATCTGTGGCTTCCTCTGGCAGCCGCTCTGCTGAGCTCTCATTCCTGGAAATGTGCAGTTCACAGCTGGATTTCAAAAATAGACGCATCGATTCTCAACGTCAGCGCTCGGGAAAGATGAGAAGACACCCCTCGACATCCCGTCTAAAAGTACAAATAACCAATGTGCTTTTGCCTTAATCATCATTCTTACGTAACAGTAAGTCTTTACATTAACTGGAAGCATCCCATCATGCAGACTCTTGCCTAAGTCTTTTTTTTTTCCAAAATTTTCCACCAGCCTCACTGACAGTTTCTGAAAACCATGAGTTACTATGAGTTACTATGAGTTTAATGCACCGCTAATGCACTTTGCATTCATGACTTACTCTGAAAGTCATTATTTCCCATAATTTATGATGGTAAAAACATGCAGCTTCACTCATACAGTAGATCAATCAACCAGACCATCATCACACACAACGCACATTCGGGGATATGTTAGATTACGTTCACTCTGCAGTTTTGATGAGTTGCTTTGATTGCCTAAAAATACTAAAGATCTCCTCAGCTCACTCATTTAAACCCTATGTGATACCACTGAGTCAATACTAAGAAACTACGTTTCCGAGCACTGACTGAACTCTGATGGACCGTGGAGGCAGGTCTGGGACACTGAGACGCTCAGGTAGCGTGAAACAGCTGCTTCCTGTTGTAAATGGCAGAATTCCCACATTCCTGAAAGCAAACACAAATAAAATGCTCCAATAAATCACCACAGACTGAAGCGACTGGTTGATTGGTTGATTGATTGATGGATGGATTCACTGATCCATCTAATTGGCCAGGCCTCAGCTGTGTGGGACTGACTGTCCTCGAGAACAGAAACATCAGTCTGTGTGTGTGTGTGTGTGTGTGTGTGTGTGGCTGTGGTCTCTCTCTCTCTCTCACACACACACACGGTTCCCACGGCCTCTGATTGATTGCAGTCTGTAAATTCTTCTCGTCATCTCCTACTCCTGTGATGGAGTCGAGTTTCAGACAGACAGACAGAGAGAGAGAGAGAGAGAGAGGCAGAGAGAGAGAGAGAGGCAGAGAGAGAGAGAGAGATTCAAATCCAGTGTGTACATGAACTTTCAGTCTCGTCTTATCACAGCTCAGTAAAACCTATTCCCAACAGTTTTATATTCCCGTTTATGTCATGTGTAAAGAATTTAACTCTCCATCCATTATCTCGCCCTTTTTGCTAGTTTGCTAGCAATATTGCTAGTTAATAATTATCTAATGATTAAAAGTTAATAATTATAAGACATTGCGTAATTTAGATGCTTCAATACACTGCCATAAAGGATTATCTAAAAACAAGATCAAAACAACATTTGAGGAAAACGAAGTACACAAAATTAACTCCTTAAGCAAGATGAATTATCCTATCTTAGGTATTTTATCTTTTCTGGTCTTTAGTCCATGCCAGGGATGTTTGTTCAGTTTGTAAAAAAAGTCATGATGGTTAAGCTTCTGTGTGTGAGCTGTGTTTCCTTCAGAGTGATTTTGAGAGATTAATGTTGGATTTAAAGAGGAGGTTTTTGGTCCTGGGGGAGTCAGGTTATTAGGTTTTGTTTATTTTTATGAACAGAAGATAGCTGGTAACTTTATTGCAATTGTCACTGATATGATGAAATTATGTTTGGAACTCACACTGTCAAGCAGCAAAAAAAATGGAATAAAATAGCAAGAACAATAGCAAAACAATAGTAAGTGCACAAAATGGAAAACAAACTCCAAGAGGAGTGTAAACAGTCTGCTAGAGCTTTTGGCTATAAATTTGAATAGTGCAGGTTGTAGAGCAGTGTTTAGAGTCTGATGCTAAAAAAAATACATATATGAGCTTGATCTAATTGTCTGATCCACGTTTTTATAATTTTACATATGTTTTCTTCCCCTTATAATTCCTTCTATTCAAAAGAAGCTGAAGCTGGGGGAGTTCATTCAGAAATGTTTGGGAAAGATCACTGTCATTCATCTGTGTGTGTGTGTGTGTGTGTGTGTGTGTGTGTGTGTGTGTGTGTGTGTGTGTGTGTGTGTGTGTGTGTGTGTGTGTGTGTGTGTGTGACAGGTGCTGGGACTCTGTTAAACTCATCACGGCCGTGGTCATGTCACCGCGGTCGTCACGCCGACTCTTCCTCCTGAAGCAGTTCCCACGGCTGGAAGGGTCGGAGGTCAAAGCCTGGTCGGAAGAGGAGCACAAAACAGCGTCTCCTCAGATCTTCAGGTGACGTTTAAGACCTGCTCCTTCCTCCCGCCTTGAGAGGCGAACAGATGGAAGAAATGCATCATGGGAAAAGTCCCCAGTGATGGTGATGAAGATCATGATGATGACGATGAAGAAACCTGAAGACCTGACTTCAATCTGCATCCTGCACAGAGCATCAAAACAACCTGAAGGAAGATTTTCAGCTTTCCACCAATCACACACACACACACACACACTCACACACCACAGGGTAGCTAGTTACCAGTACTGTAGCTATCCTATTGTCTCGGTTTCCCATGAAGTGACCTGCAGAGATTGTGTGTGTGTATGTGTGTGCGTTGATAAAAATGTATTGTTTTGTTTCCATAGAAACATCCACTGCTGAATCACAGTTGTTAGCAGTAGCTGAGTTGCTTTTCTTTCTTTCTTTTTGTCTTTCTGTCTTTTTGCGTTTTGGCACATTTCTTCTTCTATAAATTTTTCCTTCAGGTTCAACATCTCTCCTCTCTCTCTCCTCCCGATCCTCAAAACCACTTCCTGTGAAGCAAGAGCTCAGAGGTCAAACTCTGACCATTCTTCATAGTTTGTCTTTGTTATTTCCTCCCACTCAATTCATCACACTAATGTCCACACACACATACACACACACACACAGGCGCACACACACATACAGGCACACACACACACAGGCAGCATGAGGAGAAAGGTTCTGCAGGTTTGTGTCGTGATGGAGCTGCAGCCTTCTCCCTGAATGGTCAGAGGTCATTCAGAAAGGAAGTAACCGAGCAACAGAAATAGGCTGACAGACAGTGTGTGTATGTGTGTGTGTGTGTGTGTGTGTGTGTCAGGGGTCAGAGAGGTGAGAGAGGAGCAGGAATGCGAACTGAGCAGCAGACATGCAGCGCTTCATCAGCTTCTAAATGAAAATCACTAGTCCAGTATAACCCAGAGAGAAAAAGAGAGAAAGAAACTTGAAAAGACAAACTTATCTCTTTTCTATGTCTGAGCTTGGAGGAGGAGGGGGAGATGGAGGAAAAACAGGAGTAGGATGAGATGGAGGAGGAGGAGGTGGTTGAAGAAGAGGAGGAGGGGGAGATGGAGGAGGAGGAGGAAGATGATGAGCAGCAGGAGCAAGGGGGGAAGGAAGAGGAGAAGGAAAAGCTGAATCCATTTTTATTCTTGTCTGTGAATATGAAGCAAAGATCAAGTTTAAGCCGAGACAGGGAAACCTTTTTTCACCTAGTTCACCATGAAAACACGTGTGATGGTTCCCATGAAGGGTGTCTGTGTCTGAAATATTCATTATGAGAGGGCGAGGAAGAGGAGGGCGACAGTAACGACTTGATTCATGTCCTCGTCTTTATCCTTCCTGTTCCTGTTCCTGTCTTCCTCCTTCACAGCCACACACACACACACACACACACACACACACACGTACATACATACACACAGTGTCACGCAGGATTGAGTGCAGACAGAGTGTGTGTTTCCAAAACAAGCTGGGAAAGAGAGAAGGAGGAGCAGAGGTCACAGACGGAGATGGAGTGATGACAGGTGTGTGTTTCATCTGTGTGTGTTCTTCACTCTCACTCTCTCTCTCTTTCATCTGTCACACACACACACACACACACACACACACACACACACACACACACACACACACATACACACACTCTCAAGTTGCCCTTCAACACATTTTTATTGAATTGTAAATTTCTCCAATGACATGAGGAAAGTTCTTGCCGTCAGTGTGCACACATACACACACACACACACACACACACACACACACACACACACACATTTCTTGTGGTTTGTAAGCAGAGTTACAGTCAACCGAGGAGCTGCAAACAGAGAAGACATCATGAGTTTCCACATTTCATTTTTGCAACTCATTTTATTTGAGGATTTTATTTGATGGATTTTCTTTCCATTCCAAGCACTGATTATTACCTGATGCACAGACTAATCCACCACAGTTTTGTTGCAGGATGTTTTCTCCCTGGAAATGTTATTTTCAGTCTGTAGCTGTTGTCCTCCACCCCCCATTCTGTGTGTGTGTGTGTGTGTGTGCGTGTGTGCATGTGTGTGTAAGTCGTGCTGTGCTGATGTGCAGAAAGAGGGATACCATCAAAAACAGGAAATGTGTGTGTACACAGTGTAAAGTATGAGTGAGACAAACACTTCAGGATCTGTGCGTGTGTGTGTGGGTGTGTGGGTGGGTGTGTGGGGGTTTTCACTTCTGGATGAATTTGTCCCGTTTACCAGTCGCGTGTCTCAGTGCAACCCTCTGGAGCTGCTTCCTGGCGACTGATTAAAGGAAACGAGCGTCTCTTTTTGAGACCAGGATGAGGAGCTTGAGATCGGATGATCTGACTATTGTCTCAATCACCTGTAAAATGCTGGAAGATTGTGAAAAGCAGCTGCTGTGTTGCTAAAAAGCAAATCCTTCTGCTTTCCCATGTTTCCAGATCATGAAGGAGATTGTGAGGAGGCATATGTGTGGAGGACATAATGCAGCATGACATTAGACTTTCCTCCGTAATCTATGTGAACACAACATCTCATTAATGTCAGATTTAGAATAAAAACGATATTCGATTCTGTTTTATTTCAAGCATGACAAACATAACGTCCTTTATGAATAAAGTTTGTCAAGTTTAGAGCAGCAGCATCGACCTGGGAGCTGACACCTGAGTTCAGACGAGACCTTTAACTTTCTCTTCACCTGTATAGAGACTCCACGTCTTTCGTGTCCAGAGAAGATCAAAATTCATATAGATGACAGGTGTGTGTGTGTGTGTGTTAGAGAGTGGCCAGGTGAGCAGCAGGTGAGCGAGAGTGAAGTCTCTCCAATCTGCTGCTGTCAGTGTCTGTGTGTGTGTGTGTGTGTGTGTGTGTGTGTGTGTGTGAGAGAGAGAGAGAGAGAGAGAGAGAGAGAGAGAGAGAGAGAGAGAGAGAGAGACATGGCATGGCATGGCATGGCAGCAGCATGAACCAGCAGACTCGGTTTCAAGAAAAACAACATTGGAAGATTGAAGCTGGAGTGAGGGAATGGAAAGAGAAGCAAAGTTGGACTTGACTGGGACGTTCAGCAGCTCTGCTCTGTCAGCAGCTCTGCCAGTGGCAGCGGGGAGGAAAAGATAAGAAGCTCACGGACAAAGGTCAGAGCCAGAAGACACGGACCAAATAAGAAGAAGTGAAATCAGTAATAGAGCGTGTGCGGCATCCGCCACGTTCTGCTGCTCCACAGATCAATGACCCTCACATAGAAACACAGTCAGAGTAAAAAGCTTGTCCCACTGTCCTTCCTACTACTGTCCTACTACCCAGAGATGACCACAAGAGTCTATGTGCAGCTCTGACTCCTTTATCTCAAACTTGCATTATTCAGATACAACATAAATAACAGAATAAGTGAAGAAATAACTTCACTTTTAATTACTAATAAGTTAAAAAATAACTAATAAGCGAAAGAGGTGGAGTAAAAATCAGAGGTGGAGTCACTGCATTTCAGCTGAGCCCTCTGGCCATTCAGTAAAATGACATCTGAATAAAGATTTCATGAAAACAAACTACAAACAAAATGTCAGCTGATCGTTATCATGGAGATGATAAATGACCGTGTCACGTGTCCCGTGCATCATACGTGTGACCTCGCTGAGAGCAACAAACTTCAAAACACACATATGAAGAAATGCGAAGCAACACAGCAGCCGTAACCTTATTTTTCTAATTTATTTATGAAAAAATATATTTTCTTGATTCTGACCAAAACATTGGAAACAACGACAACAACATAGACATATATACAATTCTCTTTCATAAATACAAAAAATTATGTACAAAAAGAAAAAGCTTAAATAAGAAAACTATCTTCTGGAGGATATGTACACATTGCATTGCTTTCTTAAATTAACGAAGATAGTTTGAAGACACGACTACACAGGAATAACACAGATTTTTGGTATCAAATGGATTAGGTAAAAAAACAAAAAAGAGACAATATTAAAATAAACCTCTCTGGAATCCTTCACTGCTGGTTAACTTTGTTTTCCTTTGAGTACAAAGTAAAAAACCCCGGGACTGTATTCACACTGGGCTGTGGTGGAAGCACGGGAATGTTGCAGAACAATAACAATAGCAACAAGCGGGGTTTTTATTTTTTGTTTTCCTGGTCACTTGCTGAGGTCAGTGAAGGCAGCACCAGGAGAGACAAGGCAGTGAGTTGAGTTTCTGATTAGAATCTTTACACAAACAGGAAGACAAATGTGAGTGACTTATCTTTTTGATATTAAAATCATTAAAAGGTAGATCATTCTGTTCATGAGGCCAAAATGTAGGAAAACAGCTGATTGTTAGAACACAACTCATTTAGACTGGGAAATGGGACTGGGATGTAACTGGGGGGGGGGGGGGGGGGGGCTCACTGGAACACTCCAAGCGATGCGTTCAAAGACAACACATCCGTGGAGAAGGCTCGTTCCCGTAGAGTCACATGGGATTTCTACGATCTTTCAGACAAAATTAGAGGCTCCCATGCGAAAAGGTGTGGCTGATTCTCAGTCCTGTTTTTTTTTTTTTTTAGCCTTATTGCTCTTTTTGTTCTAAGAAGAGGCACTTCAGAGTCTGGACGTGATTGTAAGGCTGCGATCAATACTCTTCTAACAGGCCACGACATGCCTTCGCTCCGAAAAAAAAAAAAAAAACGAATCAAAAAGGACGGAGCCCCGGCAGAAATCCAGCGTGCGGGATAGTTCAGGCTGATTGAGCTAAAATACATTGTCCTCTCGTGATTTGATTGACATCAGATTGTGAGACAGGACAGGAGACGGTTGCCGTGGTGATTAGCTGAGGCACCGCTGTCACAGATTGATGGACGGTTCCAACTCTACGCATCCTGCTGTTCGCCTTTGATCCAAAGTTAATTCCAATACACAGACAGAAATATTATATTAAGATTTAAAGAATATAAAAAGATAAATAGTGCAAATGATGCCAGACATTCAGTCTTTCCTTTTCCACTGCTCTTCCTCGCTCCTCAGTCATTGTCGTCCAAACAAGTCAAAGCAGAAGAGAATAAAAAATAAAACAAGTCTTCTCTTGTTGTTCCTTTCAGTTCAGCAGCGGTAATAAATACTAAATAAAATAATGTGTGTAGAATAGATCCTCTGGCCGAGACGTCCAAGACAGGAGACTTTTCATGAGGTCAAACCTGAGAGCGAGAGAGGAACAGCAGTTAGTCGTCTGCGTGTGGGTTTACTTTTCACTTGTTTATTCAAAATCTAAAAACATTATAAAACAGGAGGAAGAAACTCATTTTATTGTCCTGAGAAAAGCTCCCAGAGCTTCAAACACAGCTTAAATGTGAGGGCAATGACATTATTATTATTATTGTTATTATTACGTATGACATTATTAGGTCAGCCGATACGAACAAATTTGGAGAGCAGACCACACAACCGCTTCATTTTCAATGGTCTTGTTTTGTTCATAAAAAAAGTTAAATCAAAAGTTTCCAGTTGTGACATTGTGACCTATATTCATTTCAAGTGCTGCTTGTACCTGCAACATAATTCTATTTGTTCATATTTGTTTTCATTTTCTTTCTTTGGACATTTCTTTTTGGATAACAGAACCACTGAGACTCAGACACTTTTGACACTGACCACCTGTACTGTCAGTGGAATTGATCATTTTGTTTTTTCATAAGAAAACGATCATTTTTAAGAGAGTGTGGATGTAAGATAAACAGACGACCGTGATCTAATTTCATTTCAGCACATGAATCATCTTGAATCAACTAAATGTTTTCTGCTTGTTTAACTTTGAGTCAGAGTTATGGGCGATTGAATTGGAAAGGAGTACTTTAATCCAAACATAGATAGATAGATAGATAGATAGATAGATAGATAGATAGATAGATAGATAGATAGATAGATAGATAGATAGATAGATAGATAGATAGATAGATAGATAGATAGATAGATAGATAGATAGATAGATAGATAGATAGATATAGATTACGACCACATGATCAGCCTCTGGTGGGCCAAATTAATATATGAATAAGAGCGTGTGTGTGTGTGTGTGTGTGTGTGTGTGTGTGTGTGTGTGTCCTCACCTCAGTAGCAAACACACACTGTTCCACCTGCTCTGGGATGATGAACACAGGGTGATACAGACTGTCCTTTGCGAAGCTGAGCGGCAGCAACATGATGGAGGAGTCACACTTCTTCCTGTTGGGGCGAGCGAGCGAGCAAGAGAGAGAGAGAGAGAGAGAGAGAGAGAAAGAGAGTGAGAGAGAAAGAGAGAGAGCGAGGGGGTTGGTACAATGGAGGTTTGACACCAAAATACTTTGTAAAGGTGTGTTAACACGACACTGATCTGATAACAGACATGCTGCTGCCTGTCTGCATACACAAGAGTAAGCAGACACACACACACACACACACACACACACACACACACACACACACACACACACACATACATATATATACACACACACAGGCAGGTCCTTACAGGTCAAACGTGTTCTTGTCCAGCTGCTGAAGCTGCTGCTTCTGTTCCTCTCTTGCCAGGTTACAGTCGGCCATCTTGTTTTTAAACATGGCCATGTTGTCCCCGCCCTTGTCCACCAGCGCCGCGTCCTTATTGGACACTTTGAGGTTGTGTCCTCCGGGGATCAGGAAGGCCTCCTTCTCCCTCAGGCTTCCCAGCGGCGCCCCCGGCAGGCCGCCCCCTCCCAGCACAGCGTTGCGGTTGTTCACCGTCTCCAGGTCGTTCTTCACCGACATCGTCATGGCCGCCAGGACGCGTCCGCGCCGCAGCTGCCGCAGCACGTGGACGCCGGCGCACACCAGCAGCGCCAGCGTGATCAGGCCCAGCGCCACGGCCGCCACCAGCGCAGCGGACACCTCGCCCTCGCCGGGAGGAGGAGGCGGCGGCGGCGGGGGCGTGGGGGTGCCCACCGAGTACTCGCAGCGGGCGCCCATGAAGCCGGGCGGACACTGGCACACCGGGCCGGAGAAGTGGGCGTAGCAGGTGCCGCCGTTGTGGCAGGGGAAGTGGGCACAGGGGTTGGAGCGCACCGAGCAGTCGTGGCCGGCGAAGCCCAGCGCGCACGAGCAGGTGAAGCTGTTGATGCCGTCGAGGCAGGTGCCGGCGTTCCTGCACGGGTTCCCGGCACAGTCGTCGATGTTGGTTTCGCAGCGGGAACCCGTGAAGCCCGGAGAGCAGTGACACACCACGTGCTTCCCATGATCCACACACTGAGCGCCTGCAGCCAGACAGAGAGGGGGGAGGGGGGAGGGGGGGGTCAGACCATTAACGATCAGGGACTGATGCAAAGTCATGTCACACACATTCATCATCACACACATTACGCACACTTCAAATGTCACTGTATCCTATTGCAGTCTGTTCTAGTCTATTCTAGTCTAGTCTATTCTATTCTATTCATTTCATTCATTTGTTCGTTCTGTGCAGACGGAGGAAGCACAGACTTTGCACCAGGAATGAGACAAATAAAGGAGCAACAAATGGAGCAAAATGTGTCAAATGGTCCAAGGAGAAGAAACCTATGCAGGTCCAGGTCTGGGTGTGAGTGTGAACGGTGCATGTGGGTGGGTGTGTGTGTGTGTGTGTGTGTGTGTGTCTCTCCTGAGATGGACTGGAGATGAGTGTGAGGTGTGTTTCCTGCCTTCACCCTCTGTGCACATAGATCCCATCGAAAGACGTGGGAATCATTTTAGTTGAGAGAAACGATTATTTCACTCTGCCCACTCACACTTTGGGAGCTTTGAGAAATCTGCAGAGTTGACTGTTTCTGAGAACACGACATGCCTGGAAACTTTGGAGCAAACCTGCGCACGATTGGAAACCTTGCATTTATGAGAGGGTGAGACAGACGCTCTCTGCCAGGTTTACAGGGCAAACATAGAACCACAAGTATCACATCAGGGTTGTGTTTTCAGGTAGCAGTGCAATAAGTAACAAGTATTCCCTTGAATCAAATTTCCCACAACAGGGAAATTGCAGGTCAGCAGAAATCAGCTGCATCTACAGAGTTTCATTCTGAAAATATCCAATGATTGGAGCTGAACTGCTTTTTAAATCAAACTCAGAAGGAGAAGAATAAGAAGAAAGAGGAGGACAAAGTTCACTGTGGAAACTGAGAAGAGAAACTGAGAAAGGAGAAGCTCGGGCCGGAGTGGGACATCTGTGTGTTTGTTACATTTCCTCATAGTAGATGAACCTCATCACGACCAACATGTGTATGTGATTAAAAACATCCCGGGGAGATTGTTTCCACGATTCCACATCACAGGAACTTATGGTTCAATATCAAAAGAGGAACTCAAGAGGGAAAAAAAACAGCAAAGCTGCAAGAGTACAGTATCTGTAGAAGGAGGAGAGGGGAGGGGAGGGGGGTGAACACAAACTGACTCTGCTCCATATTTGGTTGTTTTTGTGCAGCTGTCGCGTTTTGTGTTGCAACAGTGCAACTGGCTGCAGCTCCGGCGCTGCTGCTTCTCCTTGCTGAGAGGCAGGAATGACGGCAGATCTCAGATAAGCTGCAGAGTTTCTGCTCTAATGAGGACCTGAGGGAGGAGCGGGGGCCGAACCAGACCCTGGCAGCCGATAAGTCTGCAGTCTGCACCGTGATACTGGGTGATAAGGTTGAGTTTGGTGGCGCTGTGGAGTTGTGGGAGCTGGGTTCAGTCTGTTGCACATGGATCTGACGACAGGTGAGAGGGAATCACCGCGAATATGTCTGCTCAGTCACTCCTACAGTCATTACTTAAGAGACACTCGTAGTTTCGAAACTTTGCTTGATGGCCAAACTTTGATTTGGATTTGACTGAAAAAATAAACTGTGGCTGCAGTAAATCTCCAGCTTCTGTGACTTGCTGAAAACTCCCTGGTATATCTTACTTCTCTCCAAGCTCTTAAATCTCAAATCCGAGCTGCAGAAGAAGCCGGTCTGAAATCGAGACGTCCCAGACTTGGCTGCATTCAACAATGTGCTGATCAGCTGCAGGCATAACTGTAGTGGTTTATTCTTCTGTGGTGGGATACCACAGATTCAGACCTTCAGCCAGTCCAAACAAACGTCTGCCTGGAAACAGTTCAACAGGTGATTTGATTCTGGACCGGGTTCAGCAGTGATGTAAAGAGAAAGGAATTGGAAAGTAGACAAGTGAAACACAAACAAAGCCGTGAGGAGGAGGAGGAGGACAGACAGATGTAAAGAGAGCGCCACAGAGGCGGCTGCTGCTGTTTCCCTATGGCAACAATGAGGAAGACGTCTGTGTTTGTGTCAGACACAAGGTGATAAGGGCTGTTCGCAGGCTCCTCCGTGACAAACCAGGAGTCTGTCTGCCCTCTGACACACAAAACCCAAACATCCCTGCAGCCAGAATCTCAGTGCACCATCCTTTAGCTTCTCTGCTTCTTCCTATCAACACGTACTCCACGTATCACTCATTGTCCACAAGCGACAGGCGATGCAGCGACGTCCTGCGCAAACAGCACCCCACATTATGTGTTTCAGACGACCCCACGTTCACACTGTGAAACAGCTCCTTCCACTGCACAGAGGAGAGAGAGCAGCGGAGGACATTCCTGAGTGACAGGAGGTCAGCGACTCCGGCCAGAGGACTCATCTGATGAAACACACCACTAACGCTCCCTGAGGAGTTTAAAGCTGCACAAGGACCTCAGTCTGCACCAGGCCCCTCCAGCCAAACTCCAGCAGAAAGACCTGCAACACTCCCTAGGCGCACACAGACTCACATTAGTTCCACGTATCATCAAAGGTTGCGGTTCTGGAAGATTTGGGGATTTTTAACATGCACCAGGATTTTTGGCTTTCGACACCGCAGTTGAGTGTCATTAGCTGGTATGTGGTTGGAGGAGCTTGGTGCAGACTGAGATTCCTGTCTGTTTGCCCTTCTTCAAACCTGCTTTGAGTGTAATCAGCGGCAGGAATTTGTTAGCTGTGAAGGGATAAATTCATTCTAAATTAGGACCAAAAACGTCTGAAACAACTCAACAGTGATCTGAGGACGACTGATTCTGGGACTCTGTGGGTGTTGGAGCAGAGATCAGAAGTGAAGCCAATCCTGATGTAAAAATCTGCCTTTGAGCTCCTTAATCTATGTCTCAGATCAGCCAATTTTAAGAGAACATGTAGTCATCATTTGGTCATGTTCATTTTGGCCTGATCAGGGTCAATTGGTTCAAATGCTCCTGCATCAGTGGGAAATGTGAGGAGAAATAGAAAATCGACTCCTCCTCAGGGTCAATAAGTCAATAAGCCAGTGATGCAAAAATTACTGCAAAGATGACGGAAATCATGTTGATCATATCTGACTGCCTTCTCTTCACTCCAAGCACAATTATGTGATGTTATCAAACATCAGGCCCATTGATCACTGTGAATATCTAAACCAGAGGAGAAGCTGCCGATCCCTCTGAGCACAAAAGGAAACAGTCAGACGCCTCCAGAGTCTACAGCACATGATGCTGTGATGCGATGTCTCTGTCCAGATGAGATTCGTCTCAGATCTCTGTACAGCTGTAATTAATCTATCAAACACATGTAAAGCTGCTTCACTCGACAAAAACGTTTCCTGTGGGTTTCTGATGTCACTTGCGACCGTCTGAGCACAGTGAATCACTGCATCCAACTGGACATGGGTAAAGTCAAAGCTTATGCTGAAGACAACCTGCTGTACGTCTGCGTGAGGCTCCTTCAGGATGAGACTGAGACATTAAAAGATAGACAGACTACTATTTGGAGGTAGACGTTCTTCTATTGCACTCCTCTACTCAGACCAACCAGGAAGCTGTCTTCACCACTTCATGATATATCACAACACCTTGTGAAAACCAAAGAAAAAAATCAAACCCAGACTCTCTACCTTCTGATTAGAAGCTGGACCTCCTTCCCTAGGGCTCACTGTAAATGCAGGTATGTAATTTTAAGTGATGTGGAGACCTTGCAGCCTGACCCCCATGGTTCCTCTGACCCTTTCTATAGAAATCATTTCATCAGCTTGTTCTTAGCACAGGAGCTTGGCTCTGACTGATACAATGTCGGTGTGACACTGTGGTACATAAATAAAAGATGAATGAACTGATAATCTCCTGGCAGCACATACAGATGTCACAACAAAGGCTAATGGAGAAGGATGATGAATGATGATGATCATGTGAAGCATGTAAAGAAATGTGCCATGGTCGTGCTGAGTGGTATGTATCAGGAGCTGGAATCCATCCAGTGAATGTTCAGATCTACTCAGAGATAAATCACTGGAGAAAATATGAGGCTTCACACCAGGATGGAGATGAAACAAGGGCAAACACTCTGGCTGCTTCTGTCTGCTTGGCTTGGTGAGTTCAGACCCAGAAAAATAAGGAAACATGACCCGCAGCTCATGCTCAGCTCAGCCCTGAGGAGCATCTTCACCTGGAGACCTGGAGCAACCTCCAACCTTTAACGTGAAGCTGTTTTTATCTCAGCACCATCTCATGTCCTCAGATTACACTGTGTGCACCCGAGTCTCAAAGCCAAGATTCAGGAATCTGAATTAACATCTGAGGAGGCGCTTCACTGCCCATAAAAGAGAAACTGACAACAAGCGGTGGTTGAACACCAGGCGCCTGCAAGTCTCAGCCCGAACAAAGTCAACAGGCGTCACTGAGTCGTGATGGCTGCTGGTCGTCCTCCTCCTCTTCCTCCTAGCCTGTGTTCACTTTCAGATCAGGTGAAGGCGTGAGCGGCAGCTACCTCCAGGTCCCTCACACTCACAGCGTTCATCACGTCGCATCCCTCAGACTCTCAGACATGTTGACGCACCTCACAGTTCCTGCTCTAATGCATGAAAGCAGTAGCTCACAGACCTAGTCCCAGACTCCAGGACAATGCTCACACAGTGATTTGACGTCTTGATGCAAGTTTATAAAGAGCTCTTGCAAAAAGGTTAACTGTTGACAGACACGCAATCTGTCAGACCTGCAGCTCAAGCCCGCACCTGAACTCTCCATGCCCCTGTTGCATCTCCATCAACACTTCTCCGGCTTTTATCATCTAACAAAGACCCACAATTGAAGTTGCTTCAAACAAGCTCCTTTATAAATCTTGTTCTGCAATGAAGCCTGATGCCTCAGTGATTCTGGGCCCTGGATGCTCTTTGTAAATGTTGCCTGTGAAAGCCTCAGACATACCGTTGGCGCAAGGGTTGCTGCTACACCTATCAATCCTCTTCTCGCAGTTGGAGCCCGTGTAGCCAGCCGGGCAGAAGCAGCTGTAGCCACCGTTGGCATTGTCCACGCAGGTGCCATGGTTGAAGCAGGGATCGTCGGAGCAGTACAAGCCGCTGGTCTCGCAGTTCTTGCCGTGGAAGCCCTGAGGGCAGCTGCACGAGTAGTCGTTCTCCAAATCCTGCAGGAGGGAACAAAGAGAGGACGTGAGCGTTTCCTCCTGCACTTCCCTGCAGCACCCATGTTCCTGTTGCGTCCACAAATCGCTTCCAGGCGCGGCTCTGGTTGACTTACCGTGCAGCTGCCTCCGTTCCTGCAGGGATTGCTGTCGCACTCGTTGGTCTCGATCTCGCAGTCCCTGCCGGTGAAGCCAGGGCGGCAGGTGCAGGTGTAGCTGCCCTGGCCGGTGTTGGTGCACGAGGCGTCGTTCCTGCACGGCTTGTGGTTGGTGCAGTAGTTCAGGTCTGAAGGTCAGAGACGGGGCAAGAGGAACGGACAGGTCTGGTTAATGAAGCGGCTCAAGTTTAGTCTGTGCAGCCATGCTTACATCCAGAGGTGTGGTCAACAGAGAGTGAAGTTCAGATTTCTTGTCCGTGCTCTACAATGTACTTTGAATTAATGGTAATGTGTTTGTGTGTGTTTTCTAGAAAAAAAGTAGCCCAGGAGCAACTTCATGGTGAACCTGCACCTTCAACTCTGGCCAAATTGGATCTTTTCATTGTTTGATGATTCTAGATTTTCATCCTTTTTCTGATCAGATATCTGATCAGATAGAGGGTGTTCAGCGACATAAAACAGTAGACTAATATAAATAATGCATAGAGAGAGGACTCGCTGGACAGGTCTTTGTTTGCAAACCAACAACTCAAACATGACGTAAGAGTGCAGCTAAGCGGAGAAACAGAAGAGAAGCTGCTGATGTTGTAAAACTCAGGGATGCAGCTGCAAATTTACACAAAATGCTGCTGAGACTTTGGTTTGGATGGCTGCATCATAGGTGAGCGGGTGAAACAGGTGAGCGGGTGAACCGGGCGTCTTACAGGTGAGAATGGAGCACATTCTCACCTGTGAACACATGACTGAACACCCTTTAAAACCTCCTATTTAATCAAGCAAACATAAGAGTAGATCAGGGAGATGAATTCATAAAGTGAAAATGTGAGAGGATCGAGCACAGAGCCGAGGGGAACATCACTGCTTTACATTTACATATTTCATGTGACTGTTCAGCTGAAATTTGCAGCTAGGACATTCCTACATTGTAGCACATAACAAACAAATATCTCCAAATTAGATTTTTAATAAAGTTGTGTATTCGACTGATAGATTAGAAGATTAGTGGAGATAAAGACTGGTGAAAAATCACACCTTGTTGGTATTGGGAAACCTTTTGGCAACCAAATGAAATTTGATCTTTTTATTTCATTTTCCCTGTAAACTTTCACTAATACAAAAGAGCATACACAGAAAGTTCACAGATAAATCTGAAATATCTCATTCATCAATATAATAAATGCATATAGCATCATCAACCAGGTTAGAAATGGGAGGATTTTAATGCATTTACATGAGGTTTGCTTGCAACTCCACAGAAAAGTGATCGATTCATTGCTAAGTTTTAGGTTAAAAGTTTTTCAACTAAAAATATCCTGTCTCGTCAGTACAAAACAGTCTGAACTGACATTAAGGTTTAAAACGGAATGATCAGAAAAAAATAAGTCCAAGTTTAAACTTAACAGGAAAACCTGCTAAAAAAAATCCTATAATTAGATGCTTTAGTTCGTCTGCCTCGTTTGACGTCAGCCCGCCTCGGCCCCCTGACGACATCTTAATTAGTTCTCATTAATCTCATTTGCGTATCAGTCAACCAAAGCCCAAACTGAAGCCCAGTAATGAACACAGGCCCCCCAACATCTGCAGTCTGATGTTTGGAGGCTGAGAACGGGAGGATCAGTTGGTCGACAGTTGACGTCTGTTGTGGGTCAGCGGCTGAATTAATCTGCTGCGAAAAGACGCACAGGCAGGAAAACCAATCTGATCCCTTTCCAGACCACAGCTCTCCTCAATATCAATTACTTGGTAGGGTTAGTCTCCTCCGAGAAACTGCGTGACATGATCTTTTATCATCTCTGAGCCAAAACTCTGTCCGGTTGCCACGGATACAACAGTGACAGGTCGACCCGTTCCAGCAGCTGTGCACAGAGTGAGTTTGAGTTGGAGCTTTGCCTGCTCAATGTTTCCCCCCCTACTACTGGACAAGAGCATCTTCGAACTAATTGACTAATTGACTGGTCTTCAGGTGTAAACAAAAAAAATGCCTCAGTAACTCCAGACCTTGAGCACCAGACCTTCTCCAGGCAACAGAAACCTCAAACTCCTCTCAAGAAAACCTCCCATAACCTGTCTCTCCACTCATCCATGACGTCATTGTCCGGTCTGTTGGCTGACTAGTCTGTCTGAGTGTCGTTCTCTGTGCACTTTGAGCAAGTCTGAGGTGTTGCTGTGACTGCGGAGCTGGACCCACCTTGGTTGCAGAAGAGGCCGCCCCATCCCTCCTTGCAGTTGCACTGCCAGGGCTGCTGGCAGGTCCCATGCACGCAGTCCGGGTTTCGGGAGCACTCATCGCAGCGCTGCCCCTCCCAGCCCATCCGGCACGTACACTCTCCGGGCGCCTTGCATGACCCGTGCTCCTCGCTGCACCCTGCCGCACAGATGGCTGATGGGAGAAGGAGGGGGGGGGGGGGTCAAAGGAAGAGAGGGAAAGGGAGAAAGGGGGAAGAACATTACTACGAGTGTGTGCATCTCATGTTCTTTGCTCGAATCACAAAACAACTCCCCCCTCCCCTCCTCTCTGAGGGCCTCTCACTCACTCACACACACACACACACACACACACACACACTCCCCTACGAGTGCTTGTTAAGTTGTAGCACAGCAGCTGGCCCGCGCAACAAAAGCAACACATGCCGTCTCTTTTCACGCAAGGCAGCGCACATTAAGCTGCAGCGCGTGTCCCTGTTAAAGCGGGCGGGACGGGGCCCGGCCGGGGGCCCATTGTTGAGCTCTAAACAAAAGGAGCAGACCTCAGAGCCAACACACACACACACAGAGTGGAAACGACACACGCTCTAAGATCTTTTTTGTCCTCCTCAGCCACTGAGGCCGTGCAACGGCGTTGACAACTGCTTGACTTAACAATTTCAAGGCCACTGGACAAAAAAGCGAAGCGCCAAGGTCCTATTCTTTACCCCTCCCTCTGCCTCACACACACACACACACACACACACACACTCCTCCCTCCAAATCTGAAGAAACGTTGGGATGAAAACAGAGGGCAAGGAAGAGGAGGGGCTGCGGGCTACTGTTAACAGTTTTACAGTCTGAGTAGACATTTCCTGAGCTCACGCTCGGCCTTTCAGTCACTGAGTTTAAACATTGTTGTTTTGACAATCGAGGAACAGACTCAGTTCATCAACTTAACTGACTAAAAACTCAGGTAATCAATGACTATTTTAAAAGCTGATCAAGAACGTCTTAGAGAAATGCTCTGTTCTCAGCTCCTTTGATGTAAATATTCTCTGGTTTCAATGCAGTAAATTGTCAGTGTTTGGGGTATGGACAGAGAAATTTTGAAACAAACCTTTATCCTTGAGGGACAAATAAAGGCATATTCTATTCTAATCCATTCTACCGTACTCTATCTGTCTGAGGACTTGTATCTTTGTGAAACAGATCGACTTTTCTCTCTCTCTCATATTTGCTAGTTAAAAAAGTGAATTCATTGACTACATCAATAATAATTTGTTGCTTCCAGGAAAACAAAGCTGTGAGGCTCTATGTGTGCCTTCCTCACACCTGTTACATCTAGAGGTCGTGAACGAAGCATAAACAGACAGACGTAACCAGGTCACGAATTAATGTGGAAGAAATGTGGGTGGAGGCAGCGTCTCAGAGTGGTGACGGGCTGTGCTTGGGTTTCCTCGTGTGGAAGGAGCAAAATGTCTTTAATTGCCCTACAGGGCGATTCAGGTTCTCTGAATCTGAGTCTGAATGGTGTGGGGGTGATTTCTGTGTGGCTCCTCCACAGTGTGGGAGGTAGGGGTGTAAGGCTGGGGGGGGAGCTTACGGTGAGTGCAGTATTCGCCCGTCCAGCCCTCGTGGCAGTGCCGCTTGCCGTCCTGATTGCAGACGTAGTGTCCCAGCGTGTCGTTGCGGGGCCGGCAGAAAGTGGAGCAGGCCTCGCCGTAGTAGTGCTTGTCACACAGCGCGCGGTAGGAGTAGCGCACCTCGCTCTGCTCCCCCGTCTGCATGGCCTGGGCCCAGTCCGCCCCCACCGACACCTGGTGCCGCTTCACCATCCGAGAGATCAGGCCCTTGTCATTTTCTGGACCGAGGAGGGGCACAGATTTAGTTTCTCTTCAGTCTCTCTCTCTCTCTCACACACACACACACAGTATGCAAGGCCAGATAACCTGCAGCTTGTGATAAATGTCATGCTCCTGGAGTTGCATAAGTTTGACTTTTGATCCTGTTATTACTGCAATTTACTCAAATGTTAGTGCAGTTCATAACATTGATTACAATATGGTAATAGCTTGTTCATCAAATTAGTATCTATTTAGTATCTATTAGATACTAATAAGTATCTATTTATACATATAATTATACATGTGTATGTCTATACACAGACACACAAACTTGCATACACAAGTACTCTCAGGCAGCTGACATGTAGTGAGGTCAGATCTATTAATAATCTGATCATTTCAGATGTTTTCCAGTAAAAGCAGATGCCACACATTCAAGCCAACTCAAACATTCATTCAAAAAACACAATATAAACAGAACTCGGGCCAATCTTCTGTTGTAATTCAGTTCTTTTTTTCCCCTTACTTTCAACTTCTTTTTCTTTTTTGGAGGGTGACGCTGCACCGCCTGGCGGCACAGCAGCGGCGCTGCATGCATGTCTGCGCGCGTGTGTGTGTGTGTGTGAGTGTGTGTGTTTCTGGTGTTTACCTGCAGAGGCCTCTTCTGACGCGTTCCATGCTTCTATAATCAGAGCGAAGGTTCCCTGTGGACAGAGCGACAATAATTCACTTTACTGTTAAAAAAAAACAAAAAAATCAACGTGATACCCGAGTGCAGAATTACTGCGGGTCTGGCTGCGCCTCCTACCGGCCACTTTTGGAACTCCACCCCGATGGGCTCGCTCCCGGCCACCGTGCCGGACTGCGGGACCTGGCTTCTGGCGCTGCCGTACCGGCACGACGTTGACGTCGGGTTCGGGTTGACGACGTCCTGCCAGTGTTTGAGGCACACATGGAAGAACAGGCGACAGTCCCGGGAGGGGGCCCGACAGGACCCCACCGAGCTGGAGAAAGAGTCGATCCGCAGCTCGAAGACACCCGAGGAGAGGGTCTGAGGGGAGAGAAAAATGGGGGGGTACAGTTAAGCATGTGCAGCATGGAAGGTTGTACATGCACGAGAAATACTGAAGATACGTACTATACACTTTTATTACTGTACACTTGTATTTATGTTTAGAGTTTTGTATTGAAACACGCGTATTGTTCTAAATGGCTCAGAGCGTCAGTAATTAATGTTAAGTAATTAATTGAAGATAGATAGATAGATAGATAGATAGATAGATAGATAGATAGATAGATAGATAGATAGATAGATAGATAGATGATAGATAGATAGATAGATAGATAGATAGATAGATAGATAGATAGATAGATAGATAGATAGATAGATAGATAGATAGATAGATAGATAGATAGAGTTTCTACAGGAACGATCAAATGAAATCAATAAATCCTCCAGAAAGACAGAACTGGTACAGTTCAGAAAGACCTGGACCCGCTCCTGGACTGACAGACAGACAAATAGATATAGATAGAGGACACAACTACAATAGATAGGTTGTAGCAGCAGTTGCGAAAGTTCTAAAAAGGATCATCAGCGCGTAATTTACAACAACAAAAAAACAAGATGAGAAAATGTTATCAAATAATTTTCATTCAAGTCCACGGCAGAGCAAACTTTCCAATGGGAATAAACAACACCGTAGAATAAATGAGTGGTAATAAACAGTAACGACTCAGTCTGCAGTGCAGCTGCAGCACCATCCGATCAACCTGGTGCGTCGGAACACGCACATACTCAGTATATTCACAGTATTTATACACTGAATTTATTTTTTGAAAAAATGTGCGCAATTCAACTCCTGCGTAATGACAACCGAGGATTTCTATCCTACTCTACTCTTTTCCATTCCGATCTGGTCTCTGCGAGTCTGCGGGGATCCTCCAGGTGTTCATGGACATCAGCTGAGGCTCTGAGGAACATGTCTGAGGAGGCTACTGGAGGATCCTTGGGGATCCTGGACTCACCGTGCCAGCAGAGAGCAGCAGCAGCAGCAGCGGCAGGAGACGCGGCGGCGCTGGAGACATGACGGGACGCGGCTCCGGACGCCGCAGGACGGAGGGAGGCGTAAAATCCAAAAGACCACAGAGAGAGGGACAGAGAGAAAGAGGGGAGCAGGAGAGGAGCTGTCAGTGTGATGGTGTGTGTGTGTGCGTAAGAACGAGTGAGTGAGTGAGTGCGCGTGTGTGGCGGTGTGTGTGCTACTGTGTGTGTATGTGCATGTGTGTGTGTTCAGGTGGAGAGAGAGGGTAGAAAGATCCGCCGGCTGCTGGACTCTGAACTGTGGCAGCTGTGGCACCAACCCTCTTTATAGGGGAGGGGGGTGGAGATGGAGGAAGGGGGGGAAGGGGAGGCGCTCCGAGGAAAGTCCACCTGAAGAACCGGCCCTCTCCCTCCCTCCCTCCTCCTCCTCCCTCCTCCCTGTTTCCTTTCAGTTTACCTGAGCAGGAAAAGAAAGTCCCGCTCAGGTAGGAGGAGTGAAGTTACACGCGGCATTCATATCCATCGATTGCTTCACTGGCCGATTTACATGTTATGTTATGCGTTTATATGAATCATTCAACAGTATTTGCGCTGAAATGTGACAGAAGTGTGAGCGGGTCGGCGGCGAAGGCAGGGGGCGTGTGTGTGTGTGTGTGTGTGTGTGTGTGTGTGTGTGTGTGTGTGTGTGTGTGTGTGTAATAAAGCAGCGTTTGGTCGCGACTGACACTTTGTTCTATTGCCCCGCTGTAATTGCTCTGCGGTGGTGAGAATGAATCACGTACACACACACACAGACACACACACACACTACATGTGTATTGTACACGTCACGGTTATGACTTACACTGTAAGTTCCACTTGCTTCCTCAAAGTTAATAAGCGTATGAAACATAAAAAAAGTTTCATGTCATCCTCTGATCTCAGCTCAATCACTGTGTCCTGATCACACTGGGACTGGACCTGTAATGCTGCACATCTGAAGATCCCCGTTAGGCTACACGTATCCATCTGTATTTTCTGTGTGCTGACCTTATGTTGTCTCATGCTGCTAAGTTACATCAAACACTGTGCCTGTTTTCTATATTCATCATCAAAGCAAATTCTTTGTAGCTTTATAACTTGTTTAAGTACCTGGCGATGAATCAGATTCCGAGTCTGACTCCTGTGATTGTGTGTGTACACACGCGTTTCATTGTTCTCAACACTGAGAACAACAAAGAAGCCTGTGTTTACATCACTGTCCACACCGGTCACATTTGATTTAGGATCAGAATCAAAGTTGGTGTGAATCTGGTCTGAGTAGATCTGATTCAGAGCTTTTTCAGTTGTTTACTGAAAGACGCACTGAGCCCATTCCCATAGAATGGGATCAGTGCCACATACACAGTGTAAACAGAAATGACCAGTTTGTAACAGTATCAAACACTTCAAACTTCTACTAATTACTCAGACATCAGTCTCCTGTTGCTTGTAGGACGTAATGAATGTAATGAACTAGTGTGTGCGTGAGAGAGAGAGTCTTAGTGCGGACACGTTTTTTTCGTCCTCCTTGGAGTTCGCGACCCACCTTGCCTTCCATATTGTCATTTTAATGAGGGCAGCGCGTGCCTCCGCTGGTCCTGACTTTACCCCCCGCCCCCCTATACCACACCCACGGCACGCTTCACACACACGTCTGGATGTAAGCAAGATGACAATAGCAGGCTTGTTTTGTGTGTGTGTGTGTGTGTGTCCTCTGGCGGAGACAAAAGCACCGAACAAGTCGCACTGTAAACACTGGTTTAGACTAATAAACGAAAGTGGCCTCGCCCCGGCTATACTCACCTGAAGCTGCACATGCGAGCCACGCGCGGCCGAGCGTATGTGTAAATATGTGTAAATGTGTGTGTGAGTGTGTGTGTGTGTGTGTGTGTGTGTGTGTGTGTGTGTGTGTGTGTGTGTGTGTGACAGACAGACAGACACATGGGGTGTCATCACCGATCGATACGGTGCGGGTGTCTCGGGCTCTTCCTTTCCTTTCTTATCTGATTCACAGGAGACGCACGCGCCCGTCCATCACCCAGCGCGTGCAGCGTCCGTTCCCCAGAGAGGGCGGGAGTCGCGAGCGCACAGGAAGCTCCTTCGATCGCGCACCATCTGCTCATCACCCAAGCGCCGCTCTGCAAGGCCCAGGTGCGCTGTGACGTCACAGCGGGTAACCCCAGCACGACCAGGTGCTTCCATGACATTCCATTTACTTTTTCGATAGACGCTTTTATCCAAAGCGACTTACAATGGGGAAGTGTCACCTCCAGAATCTCAATAAATAACAATGCTTCTCTCTCCCTCTCTCTCTCTCCCCCGTACTGTCCTTTTGTTTTCAGCACGTGCCCAAATGGTCTGGAGAGAGACGGCACGAGCTTTTGTTGAGGTGAGAAGACACGCGATAAGTGCCGCGTGCCCCCAGCAGGGGCGGCGGGTTGTTCGGTGTGAAGAGGCTGGTTGCCGTGGGAAAGTCTGTGGAGGTGTGAACAGAGGAGTTCACACCTGAGCATGAAGTGCGGATACCGACACCTGAATAGGCATGCGCACAATCCCCCCAGCACACACATCGACACACGCACGTGAGCGCGCGCGCACATACACAAGCATCAGGTTGGAATAGAAAGATTATTATCGTTTTACCTGTTCACTCAGATGAGCCCTGTTGCAGGCGAAATGTGATTGGCTGCACAGGAGCACGTGGTATCTGTTTACTCTCGTCACCATGGTGTGCTAGAGTCTGTCGGAGAACACACCTGAACGATTTAGACCTATTTATATTTATATCTACGCATAGACAGACAGACAGACGGATAGACAGACGGATAGACAGACGGATAGACAGACAGACAGACAGACAGACAGACAGACTATTTATATTTATATCTACGCATAGACAGACAGACAGACGGATAGACAGACGGATAGACAGACGGATAGACAGACAGACAGACAGACAGACAGACAGACAGACAGACAGACAGATAGACAGATAGATAGATAGATAGATAGATAGATAGATAGATAGATAGATAGATAGATAGATAGATAGATAGATAGATAGATAGATAGATAGATAGATAAACATGTTCATTCCCTGCTTAGCAAATCTATTAACTCTAGGAATAGGGCTCAAGAATTTGAGGTCACACTGCGCAGAGGATGAACAAAGAATGTGTGTGTGTGTGTGTGTGTGTGTGTGTGTGTGTGTGTGTGTGTGTGTGTGTGTGTGTGTGTGTGTGTGTGTGTATGCATGTGCTGGAGGTGCTGATTTTCAGGCCCTGCAGTTTGTCGCTGTGCTGTAGGACAAATGTCAGTGGTCGTAAACGCAGGTTTCCCATGCTGACACCTCCTCAGAGTGGTGACTCCCTCACTCCCTCGGCCCAGCAGTGAGCTGACCTGCAGGGGGCACTGATAGGAGTCCAGCCGAATGAGTGTATCGGAGCGAGGAGCGATGTAATGTCATCTTTGAAGAAAAGGTTTCCGTGAAACATTCTGAAAAGTGAAAATACTGTTAAGCACATAACACTGTATTTCTATACAAGGCCTAGAAATGTAATACAAATGACCTAAAATAAAAGAACAGCATTTGAGCTAGTTTATGATCATTGTTTTCATGGTCTTTCATCATCTTTCTCCTCTATTAGAGACTTTGTAGCAAATGAATAAAGGTGATCAAGTATCAATGTGGTATTCAAATTGGATACAATTATTACCTATTGGTGTTTTGAAGAATGACAGTCACGTCTATATTGGTGACTGTTTGGCGAGAAGCTTTTGAAGCCGTACTCCTACTGTCGTACTCAGCAGACACTTTGGTAAAAGTACTCTGATTACTCTCCTACTTTATTCACATTATTCCTATACCAGACCTCACAGATTGCCAGATCCTCGCTCATAAGGACAGCTGTGGTCATGTGACCTGGACATTAAAGCCGCTGCCTCATTAAAGGATTCAGACGTAGGGTTATGTGTCCTGTGAGGGTTTGCAGGTAGGTGTGAAATACTTTCCCTCAATGTGGCCCCAATTAACATGACTGTGAAGGCCGATCAATAGAATCGAGAAGTCAGCATTATTGTCAGTTCCTCTATACACAGGACACACTGCAAATGACCCACGGCCACAGACCCACTGCACAACATCTGGAAAAATAATTGTATAATATAAATAAACAGTAGATAAAAAAATACTTAACAATAAATAAGTAAAGAACTACATGCAGCCTGAATTGAGCTTTGTCTCCAATTTCCGACTTTTTTTTTTTTTTACCAGAACTTGAACGCAGCTCAAACTTCTGGTTCCTTGTGTTGCGTATTTTAACACACATACACACACACACACACATACACATATGGAGAGAACTGCCCCTCACACACATTTACATTTCCTCTGATCCAAACTGTGATACTGTCAACACTTTGCGGCTTTAATGAAATTCTTCAATTTGCAGAAATCAGATCCTAGAACAGTGGAAACCGCTAAAGCTCTGATGGATTGAGATCCCCCGGTCTCATCTGTGAAAACAGGATTTCCTCCCTTCCGCAAACACCAGCGTTTACTTCTTCATCTTAAAGCTCCCTCAGATCCCTCAGATCCCTTCTGAGCCTCCCTCTCCTTTCCCCTCTCTGATCGGACGGTACTCACGGTTTGACCTCAGGTTCAAAACATTGGTCCCGTTTTCTCTATCACACACACACACACACACACACACACACACACACACACACACACACACACAGGGGCTCACTTTGGCTGGAAATGCTTAAAGACGCCACAACTAATCAATTACGAATTGACTGAAGAAATGATCAGCAACTACTATAACAATCAGTTAATTGTAATAAGAATGATTAGAATCACTAATCTCAGCTTCTTAAATGTGAATATTTTCTGGTTTCTTTCATCTTCAGTGAGAGTGAACTGGGGTGAGGACAAAAGCACTGAAGACTTGTCCTTGGCCTTTCTGAAACCTAGTTTTACCAACTAAGAGATTGAAAGCTCATCCATTGAGAAAGTAATTGGCAGATTAATCGACCACTAATCGTTTGTTAGATCTTACAGCTGATTGAGATTTTTAAGTGAGAAAATAGAAAACCAGAAAACATCACACCATTAAATGCAAAAACTGGTTTGTAGTAATTTTAAGCAAACTACATTAGTTTTCATCTCCACCTCTTGTTTTCATTCACTGAATCTGTTCATTTTTTGTTTTTCTTTTCTAGTTTGTTTTCCGTGCCCCAGAGCTCAAAGCTGCGGCCTCGTTTCCATACCAAGCTCATGAGAGCAGGCGGGAGCGGAGGTGGTAATTGTCCCGACACCTTCACGGGATTTAAACCCAGGCGGTGGAGGAGCAGAGCTCCAGCAGGGAGGAGAAGAAAAACAGATTTACAGCTTCAAGGAGCTGCGGGGATCCTGCACAGGCCCACTCAAAGACTCTCAGACCTTTCCTTTACTGTCTATTTTAATCCCCAATACATTTCCTCGCCCCTGTAAAGCACTATGAATCGACCTTGCGTAATGGTACTACACAAATAAACGTGCCTGGCCTTGCCTTATTCTCACTTTGATCTGAGGGCTGAGAGGTTGAGAAACGTCCTGAAGAAGTTCAAACTAACCGGTTTCTGAGGAAAAACTAAACGGTTGTAAACAGCAAAAGGGGGAAAAACTGACGCAGGCCGCGAAAAGCAATTCCAATGATTTCCTCGACTGAAACGGTGCAAATCAAAGCACGTTCTCCTGCTGAGCGAGGATCTGATAGAGTGAATTCACTGGAATGAGAAATGAACCACAAGGAGCTGGAACCTCCACTTCCAAAAATTTTTTTTGCAGAAATAAAGCTGCAGAGCGAAACAACATCCACTTGATGCCTTTATTGAGGAAGATTGTGATCACAGAACCTTCAACAGACTCAGGAGGAGGAAGAGCAGCAGCTGAACCTGGAGACAACATTCAGCTAACAGGTCGTCTGGTGGACAACGGACGGCTTGAGGCGAATGTGACGTTACAGTTTGACTCTACGTGAACCCACGGAGACACTGCACAAGACACCTGACGATCTTCAGCTGAATCGGGTCGCATGTGGACCGAGACATTTCACAGTTAGAAATCAATGGCGGAAACAAGAGAACAAATAAGAGGTTTTGTATTTTGGCTGTTGAACTGTTGCAGCACTGTTTTGACACTGTTTGATGCTTCACGTCAAGATGACATGGAGACAAGAAGTAGTGAAACTTTTGGGCCGAGGCTGAAACTCTGGGGCTGTGATGCTGTAAATGATGAGGGAGATGAACAGAATGACGCTTTGGGTGCTGCAAACATGGGAATGGGAATATCTGGAAGAAGCAGGTGTCTGAACCAGTGAAGGAGGCAGGATACATACGCTGATCTGAACAAGCTGTAAACTTCTGGAAGATTGTGAAAAGCAGTTCTTCTTTTGCTAAAAAGCCGATTAACACTTGCTCCTTCTGCTCTCCCATGTTTCCAGATCATGAAGGAGACAATGAGGAACCATATAAAGTAACATGGGCCTTAATTTGAGGAACATCTTCTCTCCAACAGGCTCAATAATGTGAATATTGTCATCCATGTAAACATTGTGGCTGATCCACACTTAACATATTGCTGCTGCTTCACTCACCTGAGCACCAACCCCGGATCAATACGCCTCTGAAAATAGACCCGAGGTAACAAACCAACGCGTCTCCGTCCACAGTGAGCACGGTGTGCTTACTGCCAGTTCTGGGTCTGATCCTCGTCTCCCTCCAATGTTGAATAAAGTCTAAATAGAGTTTTTCTCTGCACCTTTTATTTGGAACTTTTTTTTTTATATATAAACATTATTTGTTTGCCAGCGCTGGCTGCAGGAGCAGCCGGGCAGCTCAGTCTGACACAGGACACAACAACAAACACATCAGTTCGGCTCCGCCCTCGGGCCCAGCGCTCGGCGCTTCCACCAATCAGCAGCTCCGCATGCATCAGCTGACACCGTGAGGTCTGGAGGGAGGGGCCGCTGGTGCCCCGCCCCCACCCCCCACCCCCAGACAAACAGGAAGTGCCTCTTTCCCAGGTTGGAGTCCGGACAATGTTACAGCCCTGCCGATTGGCCGGCTTCTACAGCACTCGGAGGCCTCAGGCCACACCCCCCTTTGTCCTCTGGCCCCTCCCCCCCACCGCGAGGCAGATGGAGAGCCGGGCTGTGACTGGAGTGAGAGGGGGCGGGGCAGGTGTGTGCGAGGGGGGCGGAGCTCACTGCTGCTTCGAGCGCCAGAACCGCGACGCTATGGAGCCGAAAGAGAGGGAAGGTTTCTTCTGCTGGGAGAGCTCAGCCAGACGCTGCTCCTCCTCCTGACACACACAGGCCAGGTGTTAGTGACACGTCCACAATGAAATGTTCAAAAAAGAGCCTGGGTGCGCGTCCCCACCCACCTGTGCGAGCTGAGCCTGTCTGCGTTTGAAGGCCTGGATGGGGTCGTCCTCCAGGGCGTAGTTCTCCAACACCGAGCGCACGTCGTCCACGCCGCTCAGAGCGATGGCTGGGGGACACACACACGCACACACACACACTTTTAACTCACTCCGATTAGCCGTCTCTCCTGCTGCTCTCATCTGTGATCACTATGTGACTGTGTGAGATACTGAACAGGAGGTCTCCAGCTGAGCCGCGGCTGTTCTTACTCTTGAGGAAGTTGGCCAGGTCGTAGAGTGTACGGTCCTCGGAGTTTCCGTCCCACTTCTTGAGCGCCATCCCGTTGAAGGGCTGCAGGCTGAAGGCCTCGCGTTTGCAGTCCACCACGATCACTTTGCTGGTGTCGCGGTTCAGACACGAGACGTCCTGCCGGGACCAATACATGGAGTCTGATTAGATCAGAGACGTCAGCCATCACCACTGACACCACAAAACACACACATTTTCCCTAGAGGCCTCAACTGGGGTGTTTGTGTGCGTTTGAGTGACAGATGGAGGGATGCAGCTCGTTGTCTATAACACCACCCCCCCCCCGACCAACCTATGCAACCCCAGCAGACTGTCACATCCAGTGAAAAGGAATAAAGAAATACTGATGCGTGTGTGTTATGTATGTATGTGTGCTGTATGTGTGTGTGTGTGTCATGTGTGTGCAAACCCCAGCTTCCTCCTCAGAGCCAATCAATAAGGGCGTGTTATTGTAAGGTAGGGTGCTGCACCGTGGAGCCTGGGTTTCCCTCAGGGAACCTCCCGGAGTCTGTCTGACTGTTTGTTTGTTCCTCTTTTTCGGTTTTCTGTCCCATCTTTGCACTGATCATGGCTGAACACAGACAGATGGACGTGGCTCGATGTCACATCCCCAGCAGAGCTGACACCAGGACTGGCAACAGGTATCCGGAGCTTTGTGTGTGTGTGTGTGTGTGTGTGTGTGTGTGTGTGTGTGTGTGTGTGTGTGTGTGTGTGTGTGTGTGTCAGACAGGCTCAGCTAATCCCACTGTTGTCTCGTACTTCTTGTCCTGACACACTTTAAGATGTCTGCTGCTCCTCGGATGCAGGGCAGCAAACACACACAAGTTTCTCCACACAGAGAGAGTGTGTGTGTGTGTGTGTGTGTGTGTGTGTGTGTGGCGTGATACGATACACACACACATGAATCATGACAGGGTCATGGAATGAGGGAGCAACACATACAATCACTGTACCCACGATAATTCCGCTCAGAGGACATAGCGAAGGACTCAAGGACACAAGTTAAAGCGAATCAAACGTGATGATTTGTTCTTTACGTTAACAAGCAGTTCACAACTAACTGAATATCTGACATTAAGACAGACAGCATGAATTTCAAGAGCCCCCGGTGAGCTCGCAAAGCATGTGAAGTAAGGCATGGTTGGCTGAATCAAGACATCTAAGCTCTGCTTAGATGCCTCGGCTTGGTCTTCAGAGCTTTTGCATGCAGAGTGAAGCCTCGTCCTCAGCGTGGTGTTGGTACCATGGTGGTGTTTGTGTGTGCGGGGAAACACCTGACGACTCTTAAAAACCAAACCAATGCCCACTGAGGGGGAAGCAGCTCAGTCCCTTTGTTGGTTGGTGGAAACGGACACAAAACTGTTGGAGAAACGAGGTCGGGCACGCTGTTCTTAAATGCAGCGCTGCTCTTTTTGTGGGGGGGAAGTGGGGGGGTTTGATCTGAGTTTTATCTTAAATAAGGACAGATTGGGCTGGATTAGAGCGGCAGAAAATGAGCAAGGACACAATAAAAACAGTTTTAAATCATGGGGAGATTTAGGAACTTTCTCCGACATATGGAGCATCACCAACTCTCCCTCAACAGCTGCTCTGTCTTCACTTTATGGAGATGAGGAGGAGACGAGTGTGTCTTCTCTCTGGGAAGTAGGTTAAACTGCTCCTTAGCTGCTCCGCCATGACAGTTGGAGCGGGACAGAAGCGGAGGGGTCGGGGGTGGGGGGGGGGGGGTGCGGCACGGAGGAGGGAGTAGAGACATGGAGCACAGGAGGAGAGAGGGAGGAGGGAAGGAAAGGAGGAAGGAGGGTGAAGGGGAGGTGAGAGGAGAGGAAGAGGAGAGAGAGGGAGGCAGAAGGTTAATGAGGCCTGAGAGGGAGACGGAGGGAGGAGGAGAAGGATGAGGAGGAGGAGGGAACAGGGAGGAGGAGGAGGGAGGGGGGTCTATTGTGAGGAAGGAGGAGGAGGAGGAGGAGGAAGACAAATCAATGGTGGCAGCAGAAGGCGGTCGCTGTGTCTCAGTGTTCAGCCTTTTATCAC